>LIEC01011690.1:0-107168 GCA_001925005.1 Drosera capensis
GGGGTTTTCATATGACTATCACTTTCTAAGCCATATTTTTTAATTGTATTCTTTAAGTATTTAGATTGATTTAAAAAGATTCCACTTTTTAATTGTTGTACTTGAAGTCCTAAGAAATATTTTAATTCCCCCATTAAACTCATTTGAAATTTGGATTTCATTAGTTCTACAAATCGTTCAGAAAGCTTATTATTAGTACAACCAAGTATGATATCATCTACATAGATTTGTACTAACAATATATGTTCCTTATGCTTCTTGAGGAACAGAGTGGTATCTACCTTATCTCTTTCAAATTTGTTTTCACATAGAAATGTTGAGAGGGTTTCATACCATGCCCTTAGTGCTTGTTTTAGTCCATATAATGCCTTGTCTAAAACCTATATACATGTTCTGGATATTCCTAGTCTTCAAAGCTAGGAGGTTGTTCAACATAAACTTCCTCTTATAGCTTTCCATTTAGAAATGCACTTTTTACATCCATTTGATAGACTCTAAATCCTTTATATGCAGCATAGGCAAGGAATATTCTTATGGCTTCTAATCTTGCTACAGGGGCAAAGGTTTCATCAAAGTCTATTTCTTTTTCTTGAGAGTATCCCTTAGCAACTAATCTAGCTGTGTTTCTGATGACTATTCCATTTTCATCAGATTTGTTTCTAAATATCCATTTGCACCCTACGATTGGATAGTTCTTGGGTCTTGGTGTTAGATACCATACCTCATTTCTTTCGAACACATTTAGTTCCTCTTGCATAGCATCTACCCAGTTTGGATCATTTAGGGCTTTATTTATTATCTTAGGTTCTATTTTTGATATAAAGCATGCAGACAGGAATTCTCCATTTATTGCCCTTCTAGTCAGCAGAGGTACATCTTTATCACCAATGATGTCATCCTGTTTATGTGCCTTGATCCATCTTCTTTTATCTTGTTCATTAGTTTCCAATTATTGGTGAGTTTGTTCTTCAGCCTCTACTGTATTGTCATTGGGTGTGCAGGCGATTCAGTCTTATCTGTAGTTTCAATGATCTCTTCTGCGGCCTGTTCATTACATGCACATTCCTCATCAAATATATTTGCATCTCTTATGAATATTTCTAATTACTCAAATGATACGTGAACTGACTCCTCAACAGTTTGTGTTCTTTTATTATATACTCTAAAGGCTTTGCTGTTTGTAGAATACCCTAAGAAGGTTTCCTCGTCTGTCTTAGGATCAAATTTCTGTAGATAGCTTTTATCATTGTTGTGTATATAACATATGCATTCAAAAGCATGAAAGTATTTGACACTTGGTGTCTTTCGTTCTCATAATTCATAGGGAGTCTTCTTATATAGTTTGTGAATTGTGCATCTATTTTGAGTATTGCAAACTTTATTAACTGCTTCTACCCTGAAGCTTTTGGATAGATTTGCATCAGAGAGCATTGTCTTAGTTGCCTCTATAAGCGTTCTATTTTTCCTTTCAGCCATGCCATTTTGTTGAGGTGTTCTGGGTGCTGAGAAGTTATGTTTAATTCCATGATCATTGTAGTGGACGTCTACTCCTATTTGATCAAATTCAATGCCATGATCACTTTTAATTGTGATTAATTCTATGCCTTTCCATTTTGAATTTGTCTAAGAAACCTAGTCAACACACTATAAGTTTCACTCTTTTAATGTAGAAATATTACCCAAGTATACATGGAGTAATCATCTATTAGAATTAGAGTGTACTTCTTTCTGTTTAAGCTTTGTACTTCAACTGGACCAAAGAGATCCATATGTAATAATTTAAGAATCCTAGTTGATTCTGAAGAGTTTAGGGGTTTAAAACTTGTTCTAGTCTGCTTTCCTTCTTGACATGATGTGTATAGTTTATCCTTTTTAAACTTTATTTGTTGAAGTCCTCTTACTAGGTTTTCTGATGATAATCTAGCTATTGTTTTAAAATTAAGATGAGCTAATCTTTTGTGCCATAGCCAGTTTGTGTCTTCAGCTTCTTTAGTATAAAAACATGTTATGTGTTCTGACTGTGATGAATCAAAGTTTACTGCATAAATGTTTCCTTTTCTAATTCCTAGTAATTTGACTTCCTGTGTGATTTTATCCTTTACTTGACATGTATCATAAGTAAATGATATATCATAATTTTTATCATACAATTGGCTAATGGATAACAGGTTATGTTCTAAGACTTTAACATAAGCAACATCTCTAAAGATTAAAGAACCTGTACCAAGAATTCCATAACCTTTAGTTGTACCTGTTTTTCCTCCTCCAAATATGACAAGAGGTCCTTATTCCTTTCTGTAGTATGCAAGAATTGATTTGTTTCCTGTCATATGTCCTAGGCATCCACTGTCCAGATACCAATACATCTTTGCCTTTCCTGCATTAAAACATAGAGATCTTGTACATGGTACCCACTCGTATGGGTCCCCATTGATTAGCTTTTGGAATCCACACTGGAATTATGTTCTTGTGGGTATTCGAGCATTCAAAAGACTTATGGCCAACTTTGCCACATGTAAAGCAGTAGACCTTTGGTCTTATGCTTTTAAGTGGTCTGCTCCACTTCTTCTACTGTATTTGACATGAGCAGATGTGTCTCGAATATGGCTTTCTCCAAGGTGTTCTAGAGAAGTTATTCCATACTAAGTAATTGGGTGCATATTGAGCTTCATAAGGCCTTTCTTTGATTTCTTTTCTGGAATTTCTTGCCTTCTACTCCTTATGGTACTTATCATAAGCACGTACTAGTAGTATGCTCCAACCCTTCTAAGTTTGAGCAGTAGAGATCTTACTTTACAGTGGAGGTCTCTTAAGCAGACTACTCTTACTCAATTCTGTCTGTGCAGTTGAACTTTTGCTCTTTTGCACACCAGCTGTAGGTTTTGCAGTGGTCGGCTTAGCTTCCTTGGTAATGACTTTCTTATCTGTATTGTTGTTCAACCAGTCATTATATCCCAGCCTAGTTTTATCATAGGAGGATTGACCTGTGTTGAGCAATTTTTGAAGACCTAAGGTCTTACCATTCCAAGTATCCACTTGCTTCTAAAGCTCAGTGTTTCTCAATGTAAGTGTTTCCACTACTGCATTGAGAAGTTTTACCTTTTCATTTGCTTCTTTTATTTTATCTTGAGCATTGATTAGACTATTATTAGTCTCTTTATTTAAATTGTATTTCTCTTTAAGAATTGCAATCTGCTTAAGATTTTCTTTATTTTCCTTTAAAATGGAAATAAAGCTCTTAGAGGTTTTTTGAAGTGCTTCCTTTAATTCCTTTGTGGTGGCCTCAGAATCAGAAAAATCAAATATCTATTGTTTTTCTTTAGTCCTTGCCATGAGACATATTTGAGCGTTTGAGATGTGATCTTCACTATCAGTGTCTATGACTCTCCATGTTTTTGCATCATAGGCTTTGTCTCTTTCTATTCTACCAGAATTGCTTTTACTCTAGTTTTTTTTAAACCTTGGTGCAGACGAGTCTTGTGCTGGTCGTCTGCAATTTGCAACAAAGTGTCCTGGTTTGCCATAGTTGTAGCAGACTTCCTTCCCCGCTTCCTTTGTCTTTGAGGGAAAGTTCTTTTTGAGATTCCTTTTCTTGAATAGCTTCTTGAACTTCTTTCCCATCAAGGCAATTTCTTCAGATAGTTCTTGTTCACTTGCAGACGAAGTGCCTGTGGTGTCCTCTTCTGCCATAGGCTTCAGAATCTTCTCTTGAGCTTTGAAAGCAAGAGATTTATTTCTTGCATCGTCTTTTTGATTCTTTTGCTCAACTTCGAGATTGTATGTATGTAGTAGACCATACAGTTGAGCCAAGGACATCTTTGTTAGATCTCTGGATTTCCTTATAGCCGTGGTATTTGTAATCCAGATTTCACCAAGAGATCTCACAAACTTTAGGTTGACTTCCTTGTTTTCGAAAGTCTTTCCTAAGGTTTTGAGATTGTTTATGAGAATATTGATCTTTTCGAAGAAAGTATTCAGATTCTCATAAGATCTCATTGAGACCAATTCGTATTGTTGTATTAATATATCCTTCTTGTTTTCCTTTATTTCGTTGGTCCCTTCATTTCTGAGCATAAGAGCTTCCCATGCCTTCTTTTGTAGTGGTTGTGTGAACCACTATTTCAAACATGTTCTCATCAAGGGCTTTGAAGATTTGGTTTTGAGCTTTTCTGTCAATCATCACGAGCTCCATGTCATCTTTGGACCAAAGGGACTTTGGCCTGTGTACTTCTCTTGTTGCATCCAATGGATGTGGCATCATTGGAATATGTGACCCATCAATGACGATGTCTTGCATTTTTTTGTCTATGGAGTTTGAGATGTGCAAGCATCCTTAGCTTCCAGCGGTTCATTTAGGAAGCTTTGGTGGAGCCATTTTTTTCACAGGAATAAACTGTTAGTAACTTCTTTGCAATTGAAATAAAGACCTTTTCTTTTTACAAACTGTTAGGTGTGGAAAGTAAGGCTCTGATACCAATTGTAAGGTCCAAGTTTTAACCTAGAGGGGGGTGAATAGATTGTTTCAAAAATTTATTCAAAATTTTGATGCAGAATACTAGTTCTTTGCAGACCACTGTTCTATGCATACCATTTAGATAGTCTGCAGATATCAGTTGGTGATCTACAGTAGAGAGTTTAAACTCTTTGAGTTTTATCTTCATTTGGCTGTGATAATTTGTTTCTAACAGTTCTAAATATCAATGTAGTAAAGACAAGAAATAGACACAATATTTATATTGGTTTAAACACTCGATATCAAATAATAATCAAGAGCTTAGTCCAGTCTTCCTTTGGTGACCAGTGTAGTCAAGCAAAGAGATGAGTATCACTATCTTCTTATTTGAGCTTACAAAAAATTTCGTTTTACAAGTTGTCTAACTTGTACAAAAAATAAAGAACCAAAATACTTGGCATAGATCCAAACTCTGGACTTTACTGCAAGATTTGTACTTCTGCAGACTAGTGACACCCTCTTCACTGTATCTTCACGATTTAGTTTTCTTGAGTAATATTTGAATTTCTGATTTTTTGCAATATTTGCCTTTCAATCCTTATTCAACAGCTCTAATCAATAAGTCTCAACGATTTCCTTTTAAAGACTCAAGGAACGAACCTAATAGACAACGTACTGTTCCTGGAATGACACTTTACCACTCGTGTCCCCCACCATCTCGTTTCGAATGTTGGTAGTCCACTATCTCCATAATTTGTGTCGTTGTTGCTTTAACTCAAATCTCTGTTCGACTGACTCCAGACCTTTGACCAAAAAACTAGAAACCATCTTTTGCTGCACCTTAGTCTGCATAATGTACTGTGACTCCTCGTCTGCTTCCGTCCCAGTTGCAACCTCGCCTGTACCCGGATCTGCGGCACTTTGATGCATTCTATATTGGTCCTTGTCTGCAAGTTCAGTCCTTAGCTCCTAGAGCATTTGACGTTCTTTTGTTCCTCATCAATGCAATAGTTGTTCATCCAAAGTCCTTTGTAGTTGTCTGCATCTTGTGGCTTGCACGATGCCCATACATCTGTAGCTGTTTGCTCACTGACATCCAACCTAGACTGCAACTACCTACTTGACTTCTGACCTAAACACACTAACTACATTATGACTAATACATCTCAGTTTTGTAACATTAATTTCTATACAAATGGAGGGATTGCACATTCCTATCAGATGCTCCTATACTCTGTGGCATCCACGGGAACTCCTTCTGAGTCTTTATACAACTGTAGTTTGGGCTCCATCAGATACTTGGTGGCATTGCAATCAGCCATCCAGAATTATGACAATATCTTCTTAGTGTAAGCTAACTGCTTCAACTTTATACCTTCTTCTTTTGCTCAACCTCAATCCCGAGGTTGTACGAGAGAAGTCCTAAATCGCTTATCTCAAATTCATTCATCATTTGTTGCTTAAAAATCTTGAATTCTCCAGTATTGCCTCCTGTCACAATGAGGTCATCAACATATACTCCCACAATTAGGGCTGTATCTCCTTCACCTCGAATGTAGACGGCCAGCTCTTAAGAGCATCTCGTGAATCCAAGTTCCTTAAGGCTTTTGTCTAATCGAGTATCCCAAGCTCACGAAGCCTGTCTGAGTCCATAAAGAGTTTTCAAAAACCTATACACTAGATGCTTTTGGCCTTGCACCTCAAACCCTTCCGGCTGAGTAACGTAGACCTTCTCCTATAACTCTCCGTTGAGGAATGCTGATTTGACATCCATGTGGTGCACCTTTCAGCTCCAGTTCACTGCAAATACAAGTATCACCCAAACTGTATCAAGTCTTGAAACGGGTATGAAGACTTCTTCAAAGTCTATGCCTTGCCTCTCGACATACCCTTTAGCCACAAACCTGGCTTTGTGCTCGACAACCTGTCTATCTGAGTCCTTCTTCAATTTGAACACCCATTTCAAACCAATGGGTCTATGGCCTGGTGGAAGTTTGGTTAGTGTCCATTTGTTGTTCTTCTCGATGGACTCCAGCTCCTTCTACATTGCTTGATACCAGGAGCTCTCAACTGCTGCTTCTCGGTAGCAGGTTGGCTCATCAACTCATCTTGGTCATCATCAAGAGCAACTTCTTTTGTGTTGGAGTAGATGTCTGCGATGTCTCTAAGACGCACAGGGCCGCTGTCGGGGAAATCCAAAACTTGTAGTGGAATGCACAACCTCTGGTAGATGGACTTGTCTCTTCTGCCGCAGGTGGCAAATCACCTGCACAAGCGGCTGAATTTGGATTTGCTACTGATGGCACAGAATTTGGGTTGTCATATAAGATGAACTCTCACAGTTCGCCATCAGTACTTGCTTTCCAGTTCCACTCAAGGTTCTCATGGAAGATCATAGCCTTACTTATATCCTATATGGCGATGTGCCTTACACCCTTCCTCCACTCCAAGATACACCATAGGTTGGCTCCGGTCATCCAACTTCTTTGGATATGGTACTATCATCTTCGCATAAGCCATGCAACAAAAGCCTCTCAAGTGCTTGAGATGGTGCTTGCGGCCAATTCAAACCTCTCAAGTACACTGCATGTCTCATAGCTTCTCTCCAGTATTCGGCAGAAACATGCATGCCCTTGAGTAAGGATCGAGCCGTGGCCATCATGATCATGTTTCTCCGCTCCACTACACCGTTCTGCTGAGGAGAATATGGTGCAGTGAGATACCTCTAAATACCCTATTCTACACACAGCCTAGTAAACGCTTTCGAGAGAAATTCTCCTCCATGATCCGTTCTCAAGATCTTCACTCTGTGATCAGTCAAGTTCTCTACCAGAAGGTTGAACTTCTTGGAAACAGAACATGTTTCGTCTTTTGTTTTGAGTACAAAGATCCATATCTAACGAATATAATCATCAACAATGAGGAGAAAATACGAGTTACCAGCAAGTGTGCATGGTGTGATCCACCCACATAGATTGGAATGCTATAGCTCAAGCGGCTTCTTCGCTCTGTGGGTAGTCTGGTCATAGAATGGGAGTCTGGTCTGCCTGGTTGTCAAACAAGCCTCATAGCGCTTGTTCGGATGTGATAACTTTGGAAATCCAAACGTCATCTGCTTCAGTGTATGGAAGTTGACATGATCGAGTTTGGCATGCCACAACCATATCGGATCGTTGAGACTGGCTAGGAGACAGACCGGTTTGCCTGACTCCAAACTGATCATGTATAGGTGATTTCATGTACGCTTCACAAACATCAATAACTTGCCGTTGTCATACACCATCCTCACTTCTCCTACCATGTTCACCTCGATCCCATTCTCTATCAATTGTCCAAGACTTATGATATTAGTGCATAACTTCGAAATATAGTATACCTTACAGAGGATATACTAGTCTCCATTCTTGCAATGAAACACGATCGTCCCTTTGCCTATGACCTGAACGACCGAGCCATCGCCAAACCTCACCTTCCCGATGATTTTCTCATCTAGGTCCTAAAATATTTCTCGCTAGACTGTCATATGATTGCTGGCACTGTTGTCTAAGTACCAGATATTCATATCTATTTTCTTTTCCTCGCCATGGTGAAATACCTACAGCACCCAACCTTCTCTGGGCTGTATGGCGTCTTGTTGTGTCTTGTTCTGAGACACGAAAAACAACAACCCTGGCTCATTGGGGATAGTGCGTGTGTGTTGCTTCTCGTCTTTTCACCGCTTGCTACGATACTCAGAAGCATAGTGTCCCATCTTCTTGTAATTGAAACACTTGATGTGGTAATTGTCAAGGCTGCTGCTGCCGATGCTTCCCGTACCTTCCTGACGAGCTGCATAATTGCCATCTCGATCACTCCATGCCACTGGCCTTTGCCTCGGTTTGAGATGCCGGATTTGCGTCCCTGACTAGATGACGAAGTTTTTTCCCAGTGTTGTTCCTCTAGTGTGCCTGCTTCTCGGTATAAATGAACATGAGCTATCTCTCACCACTACCGGTGTTTTCACGGAGTCGAGCTCTCTCCTCATACGTCTTCAGTCTCCCTATGGCCTCCTCGAACGGCATCATCTCAATGTCAAAGAATTATTCGATCCCGACAACAACTGTGAAGTATTTGTCGGGTACACAGTCGAGTAGCTTCTGGACATGTGTGGCATTGTCAAGATCTACACCAAAAGAATAGCTTCTGAAGCTATTCTGATCTCGCATTTCACGGAGTATCAAAGTGATATCTTCCATACGATTCATCACATCTCGCAATGTAATGGCACTAGGTGATGGAATCTTCTCTTGGGACTCTTCCTTCACAAGTGGAGCTTCAAACTTTACAAACTTCAATGGACGTATGGAACTTCAACCTTCACGTTCTCAGCTGTTGCACTCGTACTCGTAGGAACTATAGAAACTGGTTTAGCTTTATAAGGAGCATCATCATCTTTTTTATCAAATTTGTCACTCTCTTCCTCCTTGAACTCTTTCTTCACTTTTGCTTTAGTTGTCTTACTCATCGAAATATTTGCAAGATTCATGAAATCACATCTCCATGTAGGTGGTTAAAACAATGATGTCATATTACTAGGAATATCAAGTTTCTTATCATGTTCGAATGAAACGGAAGCCAATAAGTACCTTTTGAAAATGAAAACTTTGGTGTGCTCAAAGTAAAAGCTTCATCTAATTTTCTCAATTCAAGACTTCAACGATTTTATCTTTAGTAAGATCAAAACCTAGCTTTTGAGCTATAGGAGTTAATAAACCACCAAAGGCAATTATTGCTTTCTTTTTATTTGTAGATTTATACAATGCCTAGCCATGTGAGAGGTAGTATCTAGATTTGTTTTTGGTCATCATAACCCATAAAAATATGATTTCATCTTTTCTTAGGGCTTCCTTGGTTTGTGATCTTCCAAAAACAGTATTACTCATGCAACATTAAAGATACCATAGAATTAGGTCGTGAATAATAGAGGCTTTAGCTATTTTAATATCAAAGTCATTTTTTCCAGAAATATTAAATAAAAAATCTTTAAAATCCCATGTAAATTCACTAGGTCTCCTTCCATCCCAACCAGTCATACAATGGTATACTTCATTAAGCCATTTCAAATCAAATTTGTAGTTTCTACCTTCTAGACGAAACCAAATTACACATATATGTTGCTCATAGCCTATCATAATGCCAATTTCAAGTGAACTCAAGAATTCAAGTGTTTAAAGCTTCATATGTAGCCAAGCTTCCTAGCATTAAAGTATTCCACTAAATATTACTAATAAATCGAAGGACATCTTTTTCAATTTGGTCTTGGCAATACCTCTCATGAGAAGATAGTTGTACCAAGATTCTTGTGTCGCGTCTTGATAAGTAATATTATGCTTGTTCGCCTCACCAAATAATGGAAAGAATTTCTTAATACATCTAGGTGCTGAATTTCCATTGTCCATCTCGCATACAACCCATTCGTTGCATGTTTGCATCTTCTATGTAGGAGCCATTGTACCTACAAAACAACAAAACATAACATAGTTGAGCATATATCCATCAGAAAAAGTGACCTTTCGACCTAAACTAAATGATTGAATCATAAAAGTTCAAATCTATATATGAGATAGATCATGAAAACCATAGCAAATCATCGAATCTTTATATATATAATATCTAATCATAAATAATTCATGAGATGTATTCAAAAAGATCAAATTCCCTTTGTTAGATCTAGATGGTCAAATTCTCTTGATCACATGTGAAAACAATAACAAACGCAAGAGATTACAGAGAGGAATTGATAAGGATTGATATTTATTCGATGTTTTGTTATCGTAATACAAAGCAAATTGATGATTTACCTTGAAGTTCTTTAAATTTGGTCGAAGTTTTTGACGTAGTTTGAAAGAAAATTAGGGTTTGTGGCTTGTGATGTGTGAAAAGACAGATAAAAAAACAAATAATTTATGAAAATGCATTGTGGTACTTTCATAGGCATGAAAGTGATGTTTTGCAATCTCTCATTCTCAGATAGAGGGACCACGTTTTAGCTGTTTCACGGGCTAGATTGACGCCCTGCACTCTCACGGACGTGAAAAGTGCCACTTTCTGACGTTTTCTTTTTTGCACTTTTTCTTTTGTTTAAAGTCGTTAGGTCGTGTCAAATGAGCTTAATCATGAGAGTTGATTGTTGATTTCTTAAAATGGATTTCGGAATCCATATTTGCAATAGTCCATTTGCATTCATAAAAAAAAAAAGAACAAATTTTCTTCATAATTTTCTTTAGAATCCAAATTTTCCTCGTTTTACTTTCTTAAATTGTTTCATTCTCAACAAAATATAAGAATGATAATTTCTCAGAAAATCTCTTGGATTTGAAAATTTTCTTTTGATTGATAATGTAAAAAGCCTTGTTAATTCTTGTTAGAAGGTTGTCATTTGCTTTGGTTGGATTCACATTCTCAATTATCACATGATTCTCTTCATTCGGAAAAGTTGACATTGATTCAATGTTCCTTTTATAGAATGGTTCATTGGTTGAACTTTTCAATCAAGATTTAAGAAAATCTAGAATAAAATTCATGTCATAAGATTCTTCATGAATAACCTTCATTTGGTAACAACTCGTTATTTGGGATTTTGATTGTACTTGAGGTTGATCAAAACTGATTGTAACATCTTCTTATTTCAACTTAACCAGACCATTTTCAGCATCACTTTGGGCTTTAGAAACACTTAAGAAGGACCTACCAAAAATGAGACTTGTTGAATAATTCTCAAAAGAATCCAATTTAGTATCCATGTTATAAAAATCAACAACAAAGGACACTTTATCAACTTGGATTTGAACATCTTCCACAACACCTTCAATTTGATCTTTTGAATGGTTGGACAATTGAATGAATTCTTCTGTTTCAATAAGAGAAGGAAGATTAAGAAATTGATAGAAATATAAGGGCATCCACTGTCATGTATCCAGAGTATCCACTGTCCAGGTATTATGTCCCATCTTGTTGCTCCTATAATAGAGGGATGAAATCTTGTACATGGACCCAAAAACATGGGTCCTTGTTAGTTTAATTTTCTTGGGTGGTTTCCAGCAATTCAAGGCTTTATGAACTGGTTTGCCACAGCTATAGCAATAAATCATTGGTCTCATTATTCTAAGTAATCTGCTTGAATTTTTCCATTCCCTCTGTTGTATTCTTCATATGCAGTTTGTTTTTAAATATGGTCTTCTCCATGCAGTATTGGAAGTTTTGTTCCATATTGAGTAGTTTGGTGCATCCTGAGGTTTATGTGTCCTCCTTTCAGCCTCATAATGGACTTTTGTCTTATTTTCTCTGACTATATGCACCTTGTGGTATCTTGCACTTGTTTGTGCCGCTGGTTTGCCCAAGGGCTCATCATTTTGGGTTAAGTAATAGACTTTACTGTTGTACTTCCCATGTATAGCAGAGGTTTTACCCTTTTGTAATATTTTTATAGAGGTCTGTTTTACCTCTTCCTTGCTAGCTATAGAGTTGTTATTTGGTTTTGAGTGTACAACATCACTCATTCAGCTTTTGTATCGTAGTCCTGGTTGGTCACATGAGGATTGACCCATGATTAGCGTCTTCTACAAATCAAGGGTGTTACCATTCCATGTGTCTACCTGGCCCAGCAACTCATTGTTTATTTTTGAATGCGTTTCCACCACTGCAGTGAGAAGTTTTACTTTCTCATTTGATTCCTTTAGTTCATTTTGGACAACTATCAGGTCATTTGACTTATTTTCAATTTCTTCACAGGCCAGATTATAGTTTACTCTGAAACTTACAATCAATTCGACATTTTCTTTATTTTCCCTTGAAAGAGGAATAAAGTTCGTAGAGGTCTCTTGAAGAGCCTCCTTTAGTTCCTCTAGAGTGGCATCAGGGTTTTAGAGATCAAATTCCTTTTTTTTCCTCACTCCTTGCCATGAGACAGAGTTGTGCGTTTCAAATTGTTTCCTTATCATTTGAGTCTGTCTCACTCCATGTCTTTGTAGTATAGGCCTTGCCTTTTTCTTTTCTTCTAGAGTTTCCTTTGCTGTACTCTTTCTTGTTTCTTTGTGCAGATGATTCATTTGTTCGACGTCTCCATTGTGCAGTAAAGTGTCTTGGCTTTCCATAGTTATCTTTAGAAAAGATGACTCTAGAAATTCATTTCGGATAATTGAAAGTGTGTAGCACTCTATACAAGATTTGCTTGTATAGAGTGCCTTGCCTTGTTTTTTTCTTGTTTTTTCTTGTATAGAGTGCTAATCTTGTATCTCAGAATTTTTTCTTATTTTTTTTACGACTAGAGTCTTCTTTCTAACCTTATCGATTTGCTTCTTTTGCTCCACTACAAGATTGTAAGTGTGTAGCACTCTATACAACTGTGCCATGGATATTTTTGCAAGATTCCTAGACTCCCTTATTGCTGTGGTCTTTATTCCTCATATTTCACCAAGGGATCTCATGAATTTCTTGTTGACTTCTTTGTTATCAAAAGTTTTCCTAGAGTTTTGAGGTTATTGATTAGCACATTAAATCTCTCATAGAAACTGGTAAGATTTTCATCAAGTCTCATTCGCACCGAGTCATACTACTGCATGAGAACATCCTTCTTGTTCTCTTGGATCCCATTTGTTCCTTTGTTCTTGAGCAATAGAGCGTCTCAAACTTCTTTTGTAGTGGTTATGTGAACCACTGTCTCTAGCATATCATCATCAAGTGCTTTGAAGATATGATTTCTGGCCTTTCTATCTACCATAACCAAGTCCTAATCCTGCTTTGTCCAGCGAGACTTGGGTTTGTCCACTTCTCTTGAAGCATCGAGTGAATCTGGCATCGTTGGCATGTATGGCCTATCTATGATTATATCATGTATCCTTTCATCTATTGAGTCTAGGTGTGCCATTCTCAGTTTTCAGTGATTGAACTTATCAAAAGATCAGGCTGGTGGCTCACCACTGTTAAGACACATGGGAAGCTTTGGAGGAGCCATGTTTACTTCACAAAATAAACTGTTAGTAACTTCCTTGCAGGGTTATACCAAAAGAAATAACCTTTTCTTTCCAAAAGCAGTTAACTCTGGAAAGTCAAGTTCTGATACCAATTGTAATTCCAAGAGGGACAACCTAGAGGAAGGGTGAATAGGTTATTTTAAAAAATTTTCGATATTACTTGACGACTAGTAAGTCATATCTAAATGCAAGCGTACGTGTCGTGTAGCAAGTAATAAGTAAATAAAAGATATCGTTCCCATGAGGATGTAGTATTCTAGCAATTGAAGTATGATAGCTAACCTTGGGTCAAACATATCGAGTATAGATAAGTTTGAATGTTAAACTAGTTCTACTAATTAAATAGTTAAATGAGCTTAACTAACTTGGATAGAGTCGGGTCTAAGATATAGGGGAAGAGAGGGGTTTTGATTTTGTCTTTCGGTTGTGTGTAGTTGCTAAATGTTAATCAAGTTGTTTCGACGTGACTCAATCAGGTCCTAAGGTGAAGTGTAAGATCTCCCGAGTCATAGACTTGTTCTAGCACAACGCCGCCTCTAGCATCTCTCGATGAAAGGCCATCACGCCTAACTAGTCTAAGCTCGGGATCCCTTTAATGATTCCCACATCACGCATGCAATATCTATGTAAGGTCAAAGATATAACCTAGAAGGGGGGTGAATAGATTAATTCAAATTTTCAATAAATTTATGCAGCAGATTATATGTTTTTGCATACCACTCTTCTATGCAGACCACTTGGGTAGCCTCCAGCTGACACTTGATGGTCTGTTGCATAGACTTCAAATTCTTTGAATTTGTCTCTATTTGCCTGTGAAGGTTAGTTTCTAACAGTTCTAAATATTAGGCAATGAAAGCAAATAAGGGACACAATATTTATACTGGTTCAGACACTTGTTATTAATTGATAAACAAGAGGTTAGTCGAGTCTTCCCTTGGTGACCAGCGTAGTCAAGCCAAGAGGTTAGTATCACTATCTTCTTGTTTGTAGCTTACAAGAAAACTTCTCTTTATAAGCTACTAGCGATGAAGACCCACGATCTTTGCACATATTCAATATTCTGAACTCTGCTTCAAGTAGTGTTCTTCTGTAGACTAATGAACCCTCTTCACTGTATATTTCACGATTCAGCTCTCTTGAGTAATCTTTGAATATTTGATTGCTTTGCACGCTTGCCTTTCAATTTTATTCAACACCTTTACTTCAATTAGCTTCAATGATTCCCTTTTATAGGCTCAGGGAATGAACCCTTTGCACAGTACTATATCTGATGTGACACCTAGTCACATGTGTCCCCCAACTGATGTTTTCGGCCCACACACTTCAGATTCCCATGTATTGTCACAATTATATCTCAAATCTTCGCTTGACTATCTCCAGACCTTTGACCCAACCATCAGCAACCATCTATGCTGCACCCAGTCTGTTACACCTTAGTCTGCATACTATATTATGAGACCTCATCTGCTGCAGTCCCTACTGCAACCTTGTTTGCACCCAAATCTACTGCACATTATTGCATTCTATGTTGGTCCCCATCTACAAGCCTAATCCTAGTTCCTAAAGCATTTATAGGTCTTTTATTGCCCATGCATGCCTTAGCTGCTTAGCCAAAATCCTCTGTAGTATTCTGTATCTGGTGGCCCACACGATGCTCCTCATCTGCAGCCGTCTGCTCACCAGCATCTGACCTAGACTGCAACTACCTACTTGATTTCTAGCCTAAGCACACTAACAACATCATGGCTAATACTTCTCAGTTTTGTTTCATCAATTTCTATACAAAATGGAGGCATTGCACATTCCTATCAATCTCCCCCTAAATTGATGCTAACAAAACTACTATGTAAAACAATAAGTACACTTCTTTTCTAACTATTTAGATACATTTGTTTTGAAACTTAATTCAAACGAAAAGTAACAAAAAGAGTAGTAGAGATGTTTAACCTTACCTTTGGTGCTCTTTTCCTTTGCTGCATTGGCTCTTGTGTTCTTCTTCTGATCGTCTGCTGCACTTGGGAGTCCTTTCTTCTAAATATCTGTGATGTTGATGTCATCTTCGTTCTTCATAAGATTGCTCCCCTATGATCCTATTCACGTGGGAGGATTCTATCTTTCAAAACCTCTCTCATTATGAGTGATATGCATTTTACTACATGAACTCAACAATTTTCTCAAAGAACTGGAGGAGGCATTAAAGGATCCCTCATCAGAAAAGACTATTAGGACCACCAGAAAGCTTTTGGATTCATTCAATGAAGTTGACAATCCAATCATTGACTCCTCTGCCAAAGAAATACTCACAACCATAAGAGATGCACGTGTGGATACTGGAGACATCAGTTAGTCTACTCCTGCAGAGCTTCACTAGGAACTACAACACCAAGCCACATATCCCTATGCTCCAAACTTTGTCGCAACAAACTATGAACCTCAACCTCGCATAGAGGCCGTACCTCACTTATCAGACTTCCTGCAGGATGTTCCTTCTCAAATTACTGCACCAGAGTCATTATCATCTGAGGAGATCTTATTTAGAATCTATACCATGATCGTACATCAACCCCTCTTTAGAAGTCAATTTGATGCTCGTCTTAACCTTCTTATTGCCAAAATTTGCTCTGATTTTGGTACTGATACACAAAAAATCATCAGATACATTAGAGAGGTTGAGAAAAAGCACAAACAAACTCTAAGAAAACTCACTCAACTCGCTCTGGCAAGTCTACTTTCAGACAGGGCTACTCAGAAGCTTGAGGTAGCTCAGAAGACTGGAGATCATAATGGATACGATCCATAAAAAGTAGACTAAGGATCTCGATACCGTCAAAGATAGACTGAAAACTCTTATTGATAATTAGGAGGATGATCGTGCATATCTCAACTAATGGCTAGACACTAGTCTTGAAACCATGGAAGACCACAAGAAGGATACCTCCAGAAAGCTGGATGCCCTTCAAGCTGCCCTTGATAGTTTACATGACACACTCAATTGGTTATAACAAAAAGGAGGAGAAAGATATCAGAGGAGGTGCATCCAAGAAACTTCTCACGCATCACGCACAGGAGCTGAACAAAATTTATGAAGAAGCCAGGATCAACACAGCAAAAGAGATCAGAGCAATGGAGGAGGCGTAACTAACATCTGATTAAAGGGATAAGTTAAGAGCAGTAAGAGAAAAGGTAGAGAAGATCAAAAGAGATGGGTATCACGCTCAATTCTATAAAGGATCCACCAAATACAAGCACGAAAGGGATTTACAACCAAGATAGCATAGCTATAAAGAGGCACATAAGAAGAGTTGTCATCAACATAGAAGGGAAGACAAGAAAAGTAGTAGAAGCAACAGTTTAGACACCTCCAGATTTGAGCAAAAACGAAGGGATAGATCAAGATCACCTCACAAGGTTCACAAGAAAGAAAGATACGGAGGATATGACTACAATATATGGGAAAGCTGATCAAAATGTCAAAATATACTAATGGAACCTACAATAAAGTTTTCTTCTAATCTAAATCTGATCAACACTCTGTGGAGGAAGGAAGGATGTTTTGTTATCACCAATTTAGAGGTAGACTGTTGAACTAGATCCTAAGAAATTGATCATAAACAAAACAATCTCATCAAGACAAAAAGGTCATGACTCAAGGACAGAAGGGTAAAGGATAATAAGACAGTAGAGTATAGATGGTCAACGTTAGCAAGGTGCAGTCATGCTGAGTCCTACCTCTAAGAGTCACATAAGGCAATAAGGTGAAGACAAGACTCCACAAATCAGTAGACCTGGTGAACAAAGGTGAGTGTTCTCTTAAAGGAAACAGAAGTAGCAAAGCTCAGTACAGAACAAAGGCAAATACGTTACAGTGACTATTTTCACAGGCTATTTTATTCTCAGAACATTTTCATGAGTGTGGAAAGTTGATATCGGACTATTCCCAATCAAAATCAACGACTGAGATTATTAGTAGAAAGAGTGTTGTCTAGAAATAGATGAAGTGTAGCTAGTTTTGATTTTCAAAAAGAGAGGAAGTGTTGACTGTGCTGAAGAAAAACTTTATAGCTATACAAGTGCTAATTGATTGATGTAAATCACAAGAGCTTCAGTAAGCTGGCAAAGAGAGGTGTCCAATAGAAGACTGCACAACTAGTGTCTACTCTATAAGCTGGTTAAGGTTTAACTAAAACCTAACACATATTGGAATACCTCTTAATTGATCATACTCATCTTTAAGGGAAGAGTGGACGTATGTTTTAGAGTTTCAATTGAACTCTATCGTCAGAACCATTATAAATCTTGTGCCTTTATTCTTCTTGCATATTTACTGCTCTTATAACCTAGTCAAATCTAACTGAAATTGAGAACAATTGTTATAAGAACACATAAAGAAGAAACCATTATACCCTGAGACTCAAAATCCAGCAAACAACAAAACTGAGCTAAACAATCAATAGAATTTCTTCTTCGACTCTACAGATACATCGGTTCATTCGAAATAAATCTATTCAACACCCCCTTTAGGTTTATTTTGTCCTTTTAGGACCAACAAAAACTATCGTAGAACCGAAAACCATAGAAGTTAGAACCGACGTGTTAGATATTCGTTTTGTTTAAGTTTCACAAAAAAAAAAAAAAAACTGAAACTGGAACAGTGGGTTTATTTTAATTCCAAACTGTCTGTATTTCCCCTAAAATATGGAGTATTTTTGCCTAAATTGTTTCATCTATGTAATTTTCATCTCTTGATTCATTATTTTGTTATATATATTTAGTCGAAACTCCTTACATTTTCTTCCGTCCATTTTGTGATTATAATGGGTCACATATTAAGATGAATATTATGCTTAATTTTGTGATACGATTATATCGGTTTTGATATTTTTCGTCTTTTATCATGTTTACTTATATTTTTGTTTAAATAGGAATTGTTTTGGTTTGCATCTTATGAACAGAATCATTAAAAATGTAAAGAAGTAGCAATGAAGCCGTGAAAAACTTAAATCGAAATGGAGTATTTTAGCTATTTTATAATTATAATGGGTCACATATTAAGATGAATATTACGCGTAATTTTGTGATATGATTATATGGATTTTGATATTTTTTTGTCTTTTATCATGTTTCCTTATATTTTTCTTTAAATAGAAATTATTTTGGTTTGCATCTTATGAATAGAATCATTAAAAATGTAAAGAAGTAGCAATGAGGCCGTGACAAACTTAAGCCGTGACAACCAGTTCAATTTTATTCCAAAACGGTCTATATTTTCGCTAAAATATTGGAGTATTTTCCCCTAATCTTTTTTTCTGTCTAATTCTCACCTCTTTATTTATTCTTTTCGGAATGGTGAAAATCTCTTGATTCATTCTTTTCTTACGTCTATTTAGTCAAGACAACATATATTTTCATAGGTCAATTTCTCACTTATATTGGGTCACATATTAAGATGAATTTAAAGGTAGTTTTGTAATACAATCATATAAGCTATGAGATTTTTCGTCGTATATCATATTTACTTACATTTTTATAAAATAAAGTTATTTTTGCATGTAGCATATGAACAAAATAATGTAAAAAAACACAAAGAAGTAGCAATGGAACCGTGACCAACTTAAATCAGAATGAAAATCGATATCGAATCGAAATCGTCTTCGGACTGTCGGTTTCAAAATTGGAACCAAAAGGTTTCCGGCTTGTTCTTCTACTAAATTGGAACCATTTGTTTTGAAATCGAAATCGGCTGTTCCAAAATTATGGTTAAGTCTATCCACACCTGTTCAAGGGAGCTTCACGCCTAAACCGAACATGAATATCGAACACATGGGAAGTGGGTCAAATTTTTAACCCAAAAGAATAAGTTCATGTTGATTTGATTAATCTTTTTATAATGAAAATTTTGAGAAAAAAAATCCTTATATGATTACTACTATTGGAAACAAAACGTTCGTAATTATTTGAGTTGCTTATTTTCATCTTATGGTAAGAAATCTGTTTTACGTTGTGAAATTTTGATCTATCAAGAACACAATAAAGAAGATTAATAGGAGGAGAAGATCAAGAACAAACAACATACAATATTGTATTACTCACTTTCATGATACATGATACATCATACTTTGGTACTGCCCATGAGCATACATTCTATGTATAAATTAATTATAAGGGGAATGAGCTTTTTTTAAAATTGCGATAAAGATTTTATTAAAATAAAATAAATCTTACAGATGGAAATGGCACAGCCCATGACCATATAAGTCGATGAGCATGAAATAGAAAATATCTCCTAATCCAACTGCGCAAATCTACGAGTTATACAAATTCTATTATTATCATTTTTAAATTGAGACCATCTATCAGATCGAACATTATAATTCACTGAGCATGCTAATCCTGTTTCCATGGCTTTATTCACCGCCATGTCGAAAATGAAATTTGAAGGTGGTAGTTCAGACTTATTCCCATGTACCATCCTATTTCTCCAAAATCAAACCTATAAGAGGAATGAGTTACAAACTCATGATGGATCATAAAAGTACATGAAAAGTTAGTGCTACAAGATAAATTATTTCTTATAAACTATGATAAGTAATTATGGAATATAGAAATTGAAGATCCATCCTAAGATTATATTTATAACATTTTATTGCTCAATTTGATGAGATAACAATTCTCATACAAATATCTATAAAATATTAAAAATATGTGTAAATGAATATTTGAATTGTGCTCTTTTACCGTATGTTAAGAAATCTTTTTTGTCTGATTATTTGAATTGTGTTTTTTTACCGTATGTTCAACCTTTTTGTCACTCAATTTGATTTTATGTGGTACCGAGGGAGCAGATTTCACGATAGAGGGATATATTTGAATCACTCAATCCCATTGCACTTTGATTTATGAAAATATAAAAACAGCATATTTGGTATCATTTTTGTTTCTGAATTTTTATTTTCGTTTTACTTATTGATGAAATAGAATTATTTGATTAACGTGAATATAAAACATAAAACATAAAAATGAATTGATATTTATATTTTTTTTGTTTCATTTGAATATAGTATTCAAGATCTCATGGACAAAAAATTCTTTTATTTTTATTATCGATATTTTATTTTTGATTTTGATTTTCACAGTTTTAAGTAATGATATCTAATGACTCTTAAAAACAGCATTTCTTTTGAAATTAATCAAAATAAGTTGATTTAACACGAAAATTTACGTGTGTATTGAATTATATGATTAATGATTTTTTTGTTTCGATGAATGTGAGAAAGAAATGAGAAAAAAAAAAGAAAAAAAATGAGAGCATCCACAATAATTTCGCACAAACTCACTCCAAAAACACGATATAAAAACTATATTTGAGGACTCAATTTTTTGAGAGGTTTAAGTACTGAATGGACACCTTTTACTTACTTGGCCAAACATCATCCTGTATAAGATGTTGCTGACGTGGAAAAATGAGGGCAGAGAGTAGCAGTGGGGCCTAGTTGGTTGAGGCCCACAGCTGAGATCTTGAAAAGAGGAGTTTTGAGTTCCGTTTCTCCAATTTAGGGGGAGTTATTTACATCATTGTGCAAGATTTTTACAACTGAGTATTCAAAATAGGAATTTTGCAGGTAAAGAAATTAAAAGACGATATCAATGTGGATGCTTTGATAGAGAAAAAAATTAATATGATATAAAATAAAAATATTTTCATAATTTTGTATTTAAAAATATATATTTTATATGATGAAAAAACATAAAATAATTTGAGAGATGAAGCATTCCGAAGGGACACAGGTAGCCAGAGAACAAAAATGGGAGTAGTGATGAAGCATGTCAGAATCGAGGACTCCATCGATGAATAAATAAAAAGCCCCACACACATGGCACACACTGACCCTTTCCTTGCCTTTCCCGCTCCTCGATTCCAAAGGCAACTGCCCAGTGATCAGTGTCTCATGGGGTGGAAGTGGAACGATTACGTTGGATAGTACTCACTGGACATCTTTTTTTGAAACGATTTCCTTGAGTTTGTTTTTAATTCTTCACAAAAAAAGTTAATCTTCACACATTCTTCAAATGTTTGCGAATCTATGAGAATAATTTGATGTAGCACTAGTTCAACTAATATGCTTCTAAATTATTGTGATAGTGAAACTAAGAGTCGAACCCATAAAAAAATCGTAATATTATTTATTTCTTTTTTAGTCACTATAAAGAACTATTAAAGATAGTAATATTATTTATTCTTTTTTTAATCACTATAAAAAACTATTAAAAAATATGAAAACTAATATTTAGGTAGTTTTTTTTACTCATAAAACTAATTAAATGAATAAAATTAGACTAAAATAATCCAAACTTATGAAAAATTGGATTGAACTATTTTCTTATGTGATAAAAAAGAGGAAATTCGATTAACTATATTCTATCATTTTGGGATCAATCATGGATTAATATCATATGGATTCGTAATTTAGATAGGTTTCGTCGTGATATCTTTGGGCATAAAGTTTGTCACATTCGCTAGATTGTTAACTACCAATGAGTTTGTACAATTAACTTAACCTACTTATTCCTAACATATCGATGAGGTCGTATATGATAAAAATAAATAAATTGAATCAAAATAAGAGAATAAACCAAACATGAACATTAATTGTAATGAGCTTAAAGTATCATGTTCACATGCAATCAATCATAACGTCATGATAATTAGTTTAAATCATGAATTATTATTTATTATAAATTTAATAACTTAGATTAATAGATAGGTTATGTCATCAATAGGTGATCAACCTATTGGAATAAATCTTATAAAACTGTAACCTTCATATCGAATTATTTAGAATAAATCATAAGCGGAAGCGTATCTGAATCCATAAGAGCAAGCCTTTAATCCAGGATGGAGATCGCTTAAGGTTAGGGTATCTAGTTGATACACACGTTAGGGTTTCTCTCTCTCTTGCAATGGGATATCAAAAAGATATAACGTATGTTCAACTGGGGACCATAACCTTCATATATATAATGGTTCTTAATCCTAATCAGCCCATCATTAATTAGGATCAAGCCCGTAGGTATCTACACAATTGGACCATATACTTTATGAGATGACATATTAGCCCACTTAATATTAATATCCGTAGGACCACTAATATTTGGGCCAAACCGCAAGATAGCATATAACATACAATTAATCCGTATAGATAAATTTTCTATGTACATATAATATGAGTCCATTAACCCAACAATCTCCCACTTGGACGACATACTCATGTACATGCACAAACCTTAGTATTGTATATCACAGTATAACCTTAAGAGCTCAATAATGCAATCAATTTGTAATCGTCATCAACCAATCTGGTCCATCAATTATATCAACATAGGATCGAAGAGATCTATGCTACATTGACATAACTAGATCCAACAATGATCACATATATCAATATAATCAATGATATGGATCAATTATAGGTGTGTAGCATGGAAATAACATAAAGTGTGGTCCGAAATAGAATGTCTATTTCCAACTGGTCCACCTTAAATTTTATCAAGATCAATCTCAAAACTGTAAGAGTACATTAAACTTTAAAACTGTAAATCTGCAGATACAACCTTAAAAAACTTAATCAAGCATATATGTGTTTGACACCATAGAAAGAGTACATAACAAATTCCCACTAAAATTCATAATCCTCAACTGATTTGACACCCACATGAGCAACATTCTCATGAAACACTTTGGGTGGCAATCCCTTAGTGAGCGGATCCGCAACCATGGAGTTAGTACTGATGCGTTCTATGGACAATTGTCCTTTTTGTACTCTTTTTTTCACAACTCGAAATTTGACCTTTATATGCTTTTGCCTTGGTCAAACTGTTGTTGTTTTTAGCATAAAGGATTGTTGACTTGTTATCACACAATAACCTGAGTGGTCTTTTAATGCCACTATGCACAATCCAGTAACAAAAAATTTGCAACCATAATCCTTTATTGGATGCCTATATAGCCTAATGTAGATTTCAGACTATCCTGACACCCAGCAAAATCTGAGTCGATATACCCAATGATCTCAAACTTATCCGACCTCCGATATATGAGCATGTAATCTTTTGTTCTTTGTAAGTATCGTATGACCCTTTTGGTTGCCTTTCAATGGTCTATTCCCGGATTGCTGAGATATCTGTCTAGTATCCCAACTATGTATGCTAGATCAAGTCGTGTGCAAACCTGAGCATCCATTAGACTCCCTACAGCCGAAGCATATGGTGTCTTCTCTATTTTCTTTGTTTCAAAACCATTATTTGGGCATTGATTGAGACTAAATTTGTCTTCCTTATCAACAGGGGTGTCACCTGGTTTACAATCTTGTATGCCATATCTCTTAAGAACCTTATCGATATAGCCTTTTTGTGAGAGTCCGAGAATACCTTTGAGGCGATCTCGATGTATCTGAATTCCTAATACAAAGAGGCGTCACCAAGATATTTCATTTCAAATTTCTTTGAAAGAAATCTCTTAGTTTCATGCAATAAGCTTATATCGTTGTTGGCAAGAAGTATGCCATCGACATATAAAACCAGAAAAATATAGTTACTTCCACTAAAATTGTGGTATATACTGTCATCAGCTATATTTGGTTCAAAACCAAAAGATGTAATGACATTATGAAACTTGTGATACTATTGACGGAAAGCTTGCTTGAGCCCATAGATGGATTTCTTTAATTTGCAAACCATTTTTTTTTTTATCTCCCGAAACAAAGTTTTATGGATGCTGCATATAAATTGTTTCTTCAATGTCACCATTAAGAAACACTGTTTTAACATCCATCTGATGAAGCTCAAGATCAAAATGTGCTACTAGTGTCATTGTTATTCTGAAAGAGTCTTTCGATGAAACCGGATAGAAAGTCTCTTTAAAGTCAATGCCTTCCTTTTGAGTGTAGCCCTTAGCGACAAGTCGAGCTTTAAATCTTATGATATTGCCCTCTGACTCCTTCTTGGTTTTAAATATCCATTTATAACCAATGGGTTTGACACCTTCGGGTAATGAGACAAGCTCCCAAACGTCATTGTCACTCATGGACTTAATTTCATCGTTCATGGCATCAATCCACTTTTGAGATTTAAAACTTTCCATGGCCTGGCGGAAGTTGATTGGATCATCTTCCATAAGTCAAAAATCTGTTTCTTGTTCCTGGAGAAAGATAATAATATCTTCCACCATTTCCAAGTTTACCTCATGTTCTTGGAAAAATACAATATAGTCATCAGAAATTGCATTTCTCCTTTCTGTAGTGGATCTTCTTAATGACACTTCATATTGTTGAGATTGTTGAGTTTGATCCTCATTAACAATATCAGAAATTTGATTAGGGAGATTATCAAGGTTGTCTTGAACTGGAGTTGTTTCGTGATCCTTGTCAGGAATGACAGCACTCTGATCATGATCAACAACAACTGAGGGAAGAGACACATGTTCTTCCTCAAAGACCAAATCTTTAACTTTATCTCCCCCTAGAATCTAAAACAATTAGTAGCTATTTTGTTGGATACTCTGAAAGGTTAAGGGGGTATAAGTTCTATGATCCCACTTCAAGAACTATTTTTGAGATGGGTAATTCCCGGTTCTTTGAGGATGTTGAGTTTGGGAAGCAATGTAACAATTGTTATAGGTGCCCTGTAACAATCATTACGCCGGTCAAAAGTCCAGATTCAGTTTGTTTCGTTCCAATTCTGAATTGCTACTACTACTTGTTGAATTGAAACAGATCCAGTTTTGTTCCAGAAAGCCCTGTTCCAAAGGTTGATACCCACCTTCCTACTACTACAAAGGTTTGTGTTGCTCCTGAAATTATCGATTTTGGATCTTTGAAGAGCGTTGTTATAAGGCTTTGTCTCAGCTGGACAACCCCAAATATGCAAGTGCTTTATACTGTGCTTTTTCCCAGTCCATAGTTCATATGGGGTTTGAATTGTAGCTTTAGTTGGAACTCTATTAAGTATATAAGATGAAGAATTGAAGAGATCTAAAGCATTACATCAAGATCCAGTCTCCAAAAGCGTAAAAAAACAATAATCTAAACTAGGGTTTAGGACAAAGGAGGGCGAAAGCCCTTGGAAAACAACTCTCCTCTCCTTTAAAATGAAGAAAATGCATAGTTATTTGTCAAAAAGCAATTCAAAATTGGAACGAAACAAATTGAATCTGGACTTTTGACAGGCGTAATGATTGTTACAGGGCACCTATAACGATCGTTACATTGCTTGGTTGCTCAAATTTTCAAGCTTTATGACTATAACGATCGTTACATGGGGTATAATGGTCGTTACAGTCCACAAAATGATTAAAAATATTATATTTTGCTCCGAACTCCGTCCTGATCGATGATATACTTTATGTAGACTCTATATCATCATAAAACACTTCAAATGACATCATTTGCGCCCTCAAAATACCTAACAGAGGGGGGAATATAATCAGTAGTTATCTCAGCAATAACCTCTCTAAGATCATCTATGGACAGTTTAGGGTTGTGAAAGTCAAATACCATGTCAATCATCTCCCTTGCCTCCCTTGCATTTTTATTCCTTGCCATTAGACATAGTTGTGCCTTCGTAGTTGATGCGTTTTCTGTTTCCTCTTCTGAGTCGCTCCATGTTTTTGTTGCTAGGGCTTTCTACTACTTTTTGTAGTCCCTCTTGTCTTGTCCTTTCCTTTTTCTTTATTCATCTTGTGGAGGTTCTCTCCAATATGCAGGAAAGTGTCCTGGTTTTCCGTAATTGAAACAAGTTGAGTATTGCTCCTTTCCTTTGTCTTTTGAATGTTTTTCTTTTCTAAAACTTCTTATTTTCTTGTTTATCATCAATTGCTTAGGATCTGATTCAACAGATTTGATTCTTCAACCGATGGTTTGGTTTCAATTCTGTTTCGGTTCGAACCGAACCATGATCGAATCTAGTTGTGGATTCTCCATTGATAGATTGTTATTTTTCAAGTGATTTAAGGTTGTTCTATCTATGGATATCACAGAGGTCTTGGCATGATATCTATGAGCACAACAACACGACTTTCAAGTTCTTTGCCTGATGTCTGTTGATCAAGCAATGAACAAAGATGATTGATGCTACCATCACAACAATGGAATTTTGATCTATTGTTTATACACTTGCGACAAGAGTTTCTTTATCAAGGGTTGTAGAGACAATGTTTGCTTCATAAATTAAATTATAACGCCTTGAATTTTCATTACTTGTTAATGATACATATAACGTCACTGCCGCTGAGCCCGACGCCTCAGATAAGTAAACACTATGCATTCCGGTCTAGTCATAAGAATTAAGCTAAGTTCACTTATATATCATTAGCTTAGAAACTTTTGATGCACCAAATCATAACTCAGAATATCACCTTGGCCGCGGAATTTTTAATTTCTTTCTAGAATGAGAATATCTTCACACATAAATTATATCTAGTATCAAATATTAGAGCACACTTCTCTCTAAGTCAAAGAGAAAAGAAAAGACAAAGAAAAATAGTTGTCGTGAGTTATAGGAGCTCAATAACGTGTCAACCCCCTTACTAGCGGTTACACGAGAGAAGAAGATAGAAAAAGAAAAGGAAATGACCACTTTGGTCCTTTATTCTAGCACTTTGGAACGATTATGTTAATCCCGCATTCACAAGTAACATCTCAATAACATAGTGAAGACAGACAATAGATACCCATCAGTATTATAATTATGTCCTTGGCGAGACCTATTCAATTTCAACTTATCAAACTTTATTCAGCTTTCGTAAAAGGGGTATCTATTATCATGATAGTTTTCCTCATATCAAAATGACCTCACAAGGTGGATGAAAGAATGTCACCACCAAATCATTGTATAACACATGAGACAAACACAAAGTAGTTTGTGTTTTATACCACGGAGTTATCTCAACAATTACGGATTTATATTCTTTTCACTCACTCATCCTCATTATACCAGTAAACAAGGCATAACACAAAAACACACACATCATATTATCACGAGACATAGCAAGTAATTGGCAATAAGGTACGTTGAAACACATTTTATATCAAATACAATTAGTGACTACGACCAAAGATTCCAATATATAATATTATACTTATAATATAATAATACACATCGCCACTCACAATAAAACTAAACATTACCCTCTTACACTAGTTTTAACACACATGCGCTCGACTTTTCCTTTATGTGATAACAAGCACTGTCTCCAGATTCTATAACATATTTGGATTCACATATTAATATATTCTCTTGTGAATGATTGTTCACGTTATGGAATTAAACATATTTTTTTGTACGTCATGAAAAACCATCATATTATTATTATGACATGATGTTGAGCATTGTACAAGCCTTTGATACTTATTTTGATTGTCCATAATGATGATTTCATATATTGACTATCATTAGACACATTTGGAGTTATTTTGGAGTCAAAACAAATATTC
This sequence comes from Drosera capensis, assembly GCA_001925005.1. Taxonomy (NCBI): domain Eukaryota; kingdom Viridiplantae; phylum Streptophyta; class Magnoliopsida; order Caryophyllales; family Droseraceae; genus Drosera; species Drosera capensis. Next base: position 27,951 of record LIEC01011690.1, read on the forward strand.
CTGTTCGAGATGGTTCCGAGACAGCATCCCGACCTTTGGAACGGGTGTGTCTCAACCTCTTGAACGGGTGCCCCGACCTATGGAGCTGGCATCCCGGCCACTGGAGTGAGCGTCTCGCCCTCTGAAACGAGCTTCTCGGTCTCTGGAACTCGTGTCCCAGATTCTATCTAGTATAACCTTTGAACGTATTTAAATCTATATCTTCTTGTAATCCAACTCCAAAATTTATTCCGTAAAATTCTTCATATAGTAGACTCCAATTTTCACTGAATTAACGTTTTCATCGTAAATCCTTACAGATAATAGCAATTTATTCCTTTTAATTTATATGTTTTGTAAATCAAATATTTTGATATTTCTTCACTAATCAACTCATAAATCCTTACACATAACTCCAAATAATTATTTATAAGCTGTTTTGAAAACTAAACTTCCAGACCTTTCTAGTGATATAAGGTTTGTCTTCTAAATCCTACTATGTAATTTCAGATCTAGCCACAAAGTTAACCAAGTAACCAATTTTTTACAGGTTGATATATTCTATTATTTTGATTTATATCTTAAAATTCACAACTTCGAATTATGATTCATCAACTTTATTAAGAGCTAGAAATATGAGGCTTTAATATATACTAAAATCAAAATTTATTTCAGAGTCTATAATTTTCTACTAACTTTCTAATTAAGTTGATCATCTTTTTTTATTAATGGTGAAGGATGCTCGTCTCCTTGCCACCTAGTTTATCCTCTTCTCCTCAAACTCTCCATCCTGTTTTTTCTTACTTATCTATTCTTTTTGCATGATAATTAATGTTTTTGTGTTTGAAAGGAGTTTTTTCAAGAAGAAAAAAGCTTGCATTTATGGAAAACTAAACTGATTATAATAAATGAATAATTAGTGGATAATAATCTAATTTTGATGGAGTAGAAATTGACATAAAGAAAAATAAGTGTCAAAATTAAGTTTAAGTCATTTTCATATAAATACGATATTTTTATATTAAAATCATTATTTCCCATATTTGCGCATTAAGGTTGCATTTGATTCAGATTTTGTATTCTTTCACTATTATATCGTTAAACAAACCTTATAATTCCAATGTACTATAATTTACTATTCACATTAATTATCGCGAAATTAAATTTTACGAAATTTTTTAGATCCTTACCTAAAGCTATGATGCAAATTGGTGGGATATTAAAATTGGACTTAGCGTAATTTGAGTAAAGGAGTACCGCTCCAACATCTTGGAGTAAATGGAAACTTTAGGGTTTGTTGGGTATAGTATTTCAAAACTGTAAAAATTAAAATCAAAATCAAAATAAAATAGAAATAGAAATCATCAACGAAAACCAAAATCACTTTATAAAATAAAAATTTTTTTTTGTAAAAATGTTCATATATCTCATATTCACATGAAATTAGAAACATAAATAAAAACCTTTTTTTTCTGTTTCATCAAGTTTGAAAATAAAGATCAGAAATAAATATTTTTCTTTCATCAGTTAGTAAAACAAAAACACAAAATACAAAATAATGATGATGCCAAACATGCTCATTGGCCTATGAGTCCAGGTCTTTTCTATGGAACACATCACAATATTTGATTCCAATTTCTCCCGTTGAATTAAGGTTCGGTTCTTCATCAACGGCAATGCCTGGTCATTTTACAATGCTGTTGTCAGATTTTCATGATTTATCTAACTATATGGCCCTCATCATCTATGGCAAGTACCGAGCAGAACTCTTAGATGTGCCAATCTTCAGCACCCACTATCAAAGAAACCAGCTTGTTGCACCCATATTGTTGGCCAGCTTGAAAAGGAAAACCAACAGTTATCAGTCACTCACACAAACCAGCTAATCCTAAGCACGTATAATTTCAACATATGAAGAAAGATATATACCACAAATTAGTGTGACGACCAGTCACTGTTACGCAAAACACACAACATAAAGACGATCGCTCTCCCATGATGAAAAGGTCTATTAGACATTAACACCGCTGACAGTAAGGTTTTTTTTTTTTTTTTTAAAATTTATGTGGGCCGAAATAACGTTATCTCACCAACAAAATCCACTCTCACATTAAACTCATATCTCCTGGGAATTTAATAGAAAAAATCTAATTCTTAAGGTCACGTTGTTGTCTAGGTATCCAATAAGTCCTCTAACAATAACACTCCCTTGAATGATACTCTTAAGCAGCTTCTGCAGCTTGTTCTGTACCACTGCCTCCCCATCGAATGTCTTCGCTCCCCATCTTATTCTGCCATGTTCTCTTCATACCCCACTTGAAATCTTGACGTCCGATAACCGGGGCCCCTACTTAGAAACAACTCTATCACATGATTTTCGAAACCATTCAGCCCACAGCCTCGGAAATAGCTTGACACAGTTCGTTTTTGGTGTAGAAACAGTCCAACAGTGAGCTATTATGCACTCTTGAAAGAGTGGATTCGTATCGTTACCGTGTTTCTTGAATAGGAGTATAGGACCGACAAGCTTGGGTCTCTTAGTAAACGGGACCAGTCGTAATCATAGTTCTATCATGAATGCTAGCTCGCTGCTATGGTGCCTTTGGTTTTGAGCAAAAAAGGATATTGTAAAAATATACTCTCTTCATTCATTTCACAAAAAAAATGTAACATATATATTTTTTATTATTATTTTATACGTATGAATATAAATCTCGTTTTATCAAATCAAGTCTTATCGTCCCATAATATGTATTAGGTTAAAGTATGTACCTTATACAATCGTTGATGTTTCACAATAAATTTACAAAAAAATTTCATTCTTTGTGAGACGGAAGAATACTACTGTCTAGACTACAAATGATTTAAGTAGGTTAGTAGGTTAGTCCAGATTAATCAAAACAGAAACAGAATTAGAAAACAGGAAACAATAAACTTAGTCGAGACGAGAAAACCCTTTGTCCTTAAGACAATATTCCCCGCCCTGGTGCTATCCATTACTAGCAATCTTGCTCAATCATACAACGAATAAACAAAACACTTTCGAATAGAAGCACACTAAACTGGAAGAAACATTGCTTTACTTTCTGATCTCTTTCGAACTGGACTCGGACACTGGATATAGGAGACAGGGGATTCCAAAGACGAAGAGAGAAAATGCAACGACTATAGTTTGTGGGTTTTGTAGTGTGTTTTGCAGCTCCAAAAACGCTGGTTTTTTTTTTAGAGATGGAGGAACCTGATTTTGAAGGGAAAAATATGCGAGTTTCATAACTGCTCGTTTGACTAGGCTGGATTGGAGATTGGACCTAGGCCTGGACCTAATTGCCCACATATTAAAAATAAGGACTCAGTTGGGTCGGCCTACAACGTACGCACGGGCGCGTATGTCTTGGACCACACCTAGGTCGTCTCCCTCACATAAAATTGGATACCCTTTGGGGCCTCAACCCCTTTACCATACATGACCCATATAAAGGACACCTACCCTAACAAGAAATTTCCAATACGGGTAGGACCCACTTTCCCTCATAACAACATTACACACTGATTTGGGCTAATTATGCATTGCAATTGTGTTTTATATCTTTCCTTTAGTTGATATATATTTTTTCATGTGTAGCAAAAAGATCCCAAGAACGTCGAAAACGAAAGTCAAACGGGCATAAAAAGGCTTGAACTGGACGACGAGCAGGTCCGTGTTGAACCTGGCCACAACGAGATGTCCTGAAAGGCCAACCATAGTTGGGAGCCACACAATGGGCTACCCTACAGCGTGAATGGGGCAGTCCCATTGGTCTCTGATGTGTATCAAAATACACATATTTTTATAACCTCATAACCTGCATTTTATTTGAGTTTTGTGTCTTTTTATTTAGAATTAGTTTAGTTATTATTTTAGAGTTAGATGCTGTGGTATTTTTTGTGTTTTTCTTGTAGATTGATGATGGAAAATGCGTTTTTACGTAAACGTCATTTGCAAGAAGTTTTAAGAGTCTTGGAATATGTGTAAAGACTTTTGAAAAAGAATATGATGATATTTGGTTGAGATGATAAAGTGATTGTAAATTCATTAAGTAACACGGAACATGTCATTTAGCATCAAACAACACAGCCCGTATAGCTTGACGATCCGAAGTCACTGCCCAAAGTGACCCGGCCCGTGTTGATGACAGCTGATATGACACGGGCCATGTTTATCCATAATCTGGGAACTTTCAAGGTAGACACGGCCATGTCGCATTGTGACACAAGAGTTTAGTAGCGATAGTTTGCTGAAGCACAGCCGTGCCAGAGCCAAACATGATCGTGTCATGCGATGATGACTTTCAGGATTGTGCGTAATACGGCTGTGCGTCAGGTGACAAAACCGTGTCGTGCTGAATTCCAAAAGCTCGATTAAATCCTTAACGTCAATTTTAGGTCTTGATGATGCATCCTCGAGTTTTCAATAAATATTAGACGTCCTCTTTCACTTCCAGAGAGCTTCTTTGACGTAGAAACATTGCCGCAACGCAGAGAGAACAAGGAAACCTCGGGATCAAGATGCTTCATCAAAAGATACATATTGTTCAACAATGATCTTTGTAGATCAAAATCGAGATTATTGGTTTTATAGTTGTTGTTATTCAATCTTATCTTATCTTTTATGATTATTGGTTTTATAGTTGTTGTTATTCAATCTATTATTGGATCTATGGATTGTGTTGATTATATTGCATGTGGACAGAATTTCTTATCTATGTTGTAAGATCCATAGGTACAACCTAGAAGGGGGTGAATATGTTATTTTAAACTTTTTGGTGTAATACAACGGAATATTTGATTTGAATACACTGATAATCTTTGTAGACTATCAAAGGTGTCTGCAGTACAGACTTATACTTTGAGAATTTGTTTCTGTTTACTATTTTAAATGATTTCTAATAGTTCTAAAGATACAAAGTAATGAAAAGAAAGTAAACAACACACATGATTTATATTGGTTCAGACACTCATTATTAACTAATAATAGAGAGCTTAGTATAGTCTTCTCTTGGTGACCAGTATAGTCAATCCAAGAGGTGAGTTTACTATCTTCTTATTTTTGACTTACAAGACAACCCCTTCACAAGTTTTTCAACCTGTCAAAGGTGAAGAACCTAGACCCTTTACACAGATCCTTTGCAAGACTCTGCTGCAGCTTCTGTTCTTCAATGCAAACTAGTGAACCCTCTTCTTCCTGTTTTTTTCAATTCAGCTCACTTGAACAGTTTGAATTCATATTTATTTTTTCAAACTTTGTACGTTTAATCCTTCATGCAACGATACTGTTCCTTGAGCTCTTTGATCCCTTTTTCTAGGCTGAGGAAATGAACCCGTGACTATACTTGACCTGATATTGACAACGTGCCTGTTAACAATAGATATGACTCCTTCACTAATGTTAACAGCACAGTCGTATTCAGATCCTCGTACTGTCACTCTATATCTCAAATCTTAGATTTGATCAATTCTCTTAGCAACCATCTCTACTACACTCCAGTCTTCTTCAACTCATTCTACACCCAGTCACTCCTGCAACCTTGTCTATACCCAGATCTGCTATAATCCTTTATGCATTGTTGTATTGGCCTTTATCTGTAAAATTGATCTCAGATCCTGAAGCATTTATAGGTCTTTTGTTGTCCATTCATGTCTTAGCTGTCTTGTTGAAATTCTTTGTAGTAGTCTGCATTTAATGGCCCACAATGCTCTTTATTTGTTGCCATCTGCTCTCGTGCATCTAACCTAGACTATAGATTACTAACTAATTCCCAGCCTTAGCACACTAATAACATCATAGCTAATAATTCTAAGTTTTGTTCATCAATTTTTATATAATTGGAGGGATTGCACATTCCTATCATATGTATCGCGAGTTATTTCATTATGATCATAATATTTTTGTTTATGATTTAATGTTTATTTCATGTATGAATTGATTGGGCTAAATTGCAATCATATTATTTAGAATAGACCATTCTAAGTTATATAGTCAAGATTTTATACATTATATCATTCTCTTTTGTATAACTTTGAGTATTTATTCCAATTGAGCTTATTCTTACTAGTCACCACTATAGTTATTAATATCCTATTAATGTTTATGTGGTTTAGTTAGGATATAATTTGCATATCTTATGACGGTCGTCTTAGTCTCCCTAATAAATACATCACCACTCCCCATATTTTGACATCTTGTGATTTTGCCTAAATGTTGATGGGTTTGGTGATTGTTTTAGGGCATTTCCATCATCCATAAACTCTATTGAAGGGGAAGGAAGATCAAGGAATATTTTGGATCATTCTTCATCATCTTATTAGTGGAGATAATCCTTGATTATCTTTTTCTTAGTGTTTAGTGCAAGAATTTAATGTTGGCTTGTATGCACTTGAGGTGTTTGATGCATTGCCTTTGTCTCCGAATCATGTACTAAACCCTCGATTAGGATTGCGATGTAGTTAGAATTGATAGAAATGTGCAATCCCTCCAACTGTATAGAAATTGATGGAACAATACTGAGAAGTATTAGCCATAATGTTCTTAGTGTGCTTAGGCTAAAAATCAAGTAGGTAGTTGTAGTATACGTCGGATGCTGGAGAGCACACAACTAGAGATGATGGGCATCGTGTGAGCCACCAGATACAGACTACTACAGAAGATTTTTGCTAAGCAGCTAAGGCATGCATGGGCAACAAAAGACCTACAAATGCTTCACGATCTGGGATTGAGCTTGCAGACGAGGACCAACACAGCAAAGCATGAAGTGCATCAGATCTGGGTGCAGACTAAGGTTACAGCAGTGACTTGGTGGGTGCAGACTGGAGGTTGCAGCAGAGATGGTTGCTAGGGTGGGGTCAAAGGTATGAAGTGAGTCAAAGGAAGATTTAAGGTACAGACAGCAACAGTATGAGAATCTGAAATAGGTGGGCTTTCAATATCAGTTGGGGGACACACGTGACAAGATGTCATATCAAAAACAGTATGTGTTGCTAGGTTAATTCCCTCAGCTTATAAAAAAGAATCATTGAGACTCATTAAAGTAATGCTGTTGAATGAGATTGAAAAAGCAAGCGTGCAAAGCAATCATAAATCCAAAGATTACTCAAGAGAGCTAATTCGTGAAGAATACAGTGAAGGGAGTTTGACTAGTCTGTAGAACAACATAATTTGCAGTAGAGTCGAGTAGATTGGATCTGTACAAGTTATATAGCTTGTAAAAAGAAGTTTTCTTGTAAGTTAAAAATAAGAAGATAGTGATACTCAGCTCTTCTCTTGACTACACTGATCACCAAGGGAAGACTGGATTAAGCTCTCGATTATCATTTAATAACGAGTGTCTGAACCAGTATAAATATTCTGTCTCTTACTTGTTTTTATTGCTTCATATTTAGAACTGTTAGAAACAAAGCATCATAGCCAAACAGAGATAAACTCAAAGAGTTTGAAATCTCTGGTGTAGACCACCAAGCATTAGCTGTAGATTACCTAAGTGATCTGCATAGAACAGAGGTTTGCAAGGAACTAGAAATCCGCTACAAGAGTTTAAATAATTTTTGAATCAACCTATTCACCCCCCTAGGTTGAATCTTGGACCTTACAATTGGTATGAGAGCCTGATTTTCCAAACTTAACAGTTTTTGAAAAGGAAAGGTCATTATCTTATTTATAATGAAATTACTAACAGTTTGTTTCTGTAAAGAAAAATGGCTCCACCAAAGCTTCGTAAGTGTCCAAATAGTGGAAAGCTTCCAACATGTTTGTTTGACAAATTCAACCATTGGAAGAAGAGGATTCTTGCACATATTGATTCAATACATGGGACAATGCAAGATATCATCATTGATGGACCTCACATTCCAAAGATGCCAAATCCAATGGACGCAACAAATGAAGTATACAAACCAAAGTCACTTTGGTAAAGAGAAGACTGGGATTTGGTGTTGATTGATAGAAGAGCAAGGAACCAGATATTCAAAGCTCTTGATGACATGTTTGAAATAGTGATTCATATAACACTGCAAAGGAGGCATGGGAAGCTCTACTGCTCAGAAACGAAGGAATCAAAGAAATAAGGGAAAACTAGAAGGATGTTTTAATGCAATAATACGATTGGGTCTGAATGAGATCTAATGAAAATTTGACTACCTTCTATGAAAGGTTTAATATTCTCATCAACAATCTCAAAACCTTAGGAAAGACTTTCGAAAACAAGGAAGTCAACCTAAAGTTTATGAGATCTCTTGGTGAAATATGGAGTACAGAGACCACAGCTATTAGGGAATCTAAAGATCTAACAAAGATGTCATTGGCTCAACTGTACGGTGTATTACATACATACAATCTCGAAGTTGAGCAGAATAAACAAATAGATGATGCAAGAAAAAAAAAACTTTAGCTTTCAAAGCTCAAGAAAGAATCCTGATGTCAATGGCAGAGGAGGAGACCACTGATACCTCGTCTACAAGTGAACAAGGACTGTTTGAAGAACTGGCATTGATGGGGAAGAAATTTAAGAAGTTGTTCAAGAAGAAGAATTTGAAGAAGAACTTTCCCTTGAAGAAAAAGGAAGCAGAAAAAGAAGTCTGCTACAACTGTGACAAACTGGGCACTTTGCTGCATAATGTAGACGACCAACACAAGACTCGTCTTCACCAAAATTCAAAAAGGACTACACCAATCTCAGTTGCAGAGACATGGAGCGATACAGACTTTGATGACGAAGACACAATCTCAAACGCTCAGCTATGTCTCATGGCTAAGGATGACGAAAAACAACAGGTATTTGACTTTTCTGATTCGGATGTCACCATAGAGAAATTGAAGGAAACACTTCAAAAAATCTCTGAGAACTTTATTTCCGTTTTAAAGGAAAATAAGGAAAATCTTGAGGAAATTACAAGTCTCAAAGAGAAATACAATTTAACAAGTGAAAAAACTAACAGCACTCTGATCAACGCTCAAGATGAATTAAAAAAAGCAAATAAAAAAGTGAAACTTCTCATTGCAGTAGTGGAAACACTTACATTGAGAAATTTTGAGTTTCACAAGCAGGTTGATGCTTGGAATGGAAGGGCTGTGCGTTTGCAGAAAGTGCTTACCACAAGTCAATCCTCCCATGATAAAACAAGATTTAGATATTGATAGGAATGTACAATCCCTCCAATTGTATAGAAATTGATGTAGCAAATCTGAGATATATTAGTCATAATGAAGTTAGTGTGTTTGGGCTAGAAGTCAAGTAGGTAGTTGTAGAGTAGGTTGGATGCTAGAGAGAAGACGTCTACAGATGATGGAGATCATATGAGCCACCAGATGCAGACTATTACAAAGGACTTTGGCTAAGCCGCTAAGGCATCCATGAGCAACAAAAAAACTTCAAAGGCTTCAGGATCTGGGACTGAGCTTGCAGACGAGGACCAACATAGCAATGCATAAACTGAATCAGATCTGGGTACAGACTAAGGTTACAACAGGGACTTGGTGAAGACTAGGATTGCAAGTTACAAACTAGGGCTTACAATACTGGATACAGCCTAAAGGTTGCAACAGACTGGATTACAGCACAGATGATTGCTAGGATTGGGTCAAAGGTCAGGAGTAATTGAAACGAAGATTTGAGTTTAAGTAGCAACGACACAAATTCTGGAGTTAGTGGACTGTCAGCATCATAAACAAGATGGTAGGTGACACGAGTGGCAAAGTGTCATATCATAAACACTACCATGTTGCCTGGGTTCGTTTCCTAAGCCTATAAAAAGAAACTGTTGAAGCTAATTGAAATAAGGCTGTTGAATATGATTGAAAAGCAAGCGTACAAAGAAATCAAAAGTTCAAAGATTACTCAAGAGAGCTAATTCGTGAAGATCACAGTGTAAGGAGTGTCACTAGTCTGCAAAAGGACACATCTTATAGTAGAGCCGTGAGTGTGGATCTGTGCAAAGGATCTGAGTCCTTCATCTTTTGTATAAGTTAGATAACTTTTAAAAAAGGAGGTTTCTTGTAAGCTCAAACAAGAAGATAGTGATACTCACCTCTTGGCTTCACTACACTCGTCACCAAGGGAAGACTGGACTAAGCTCGCGATTATCATTTGATAACGAGTGTCTAAACCAGTATAAATATTGTGTCTATTACTTGCCTTATTGCTTGATATTTAGAACTGTTAGAAATAAATCATCACAGCCAAACGGAGATAAACTTAAAGGGAATTCAGAGATCTAACAAAGATGTCGTTGGCTTGACTATACAATGTATTACTTATATATAATCTTGAAGTTGAGCGAGAGAAGCAAATTGATGATGCCAGAAAGAAGACCTTGGATTTCAAAGCATAAGAAAAAATCCTGAAATCCATGGCAGAAGAGGAAACCACTGATTCCTCATTTGCAAGTGAGCAAGGACTATCTGAAGAGTTGTCACTAATGGGAAAGAAATTCTAAAAGCTATTCAAGAAAATGGACTTCAGGAAGAACTTTACCTCGAAGACAAGGGAAGCAGAAAAGGAAGTCTGCTATAACTATGACAAACCATGGTCTATAGCTTTACCTGTGGCAAACTTGGCCACAAGTCCTTTGAATGCTGAAATTCTCACAAGAAGATAATTCAAGTGTGGATTCCAAAAGCTAACCAATGAGGACCCATATAAGTAGGTACCATGTACAAGCTTTCTATGTTTTCAATATAGGAAAGACAAAGAGGAATATGGTATCTGGACAATGGATGCTCAGGGCACATAATAGGGAATAAATTCATCCTTGAAGACTACACAAAGGAGTAAGGACCTCTCGTCATATTTAGAGGAGGAAAAACATATACAACTAAATGTTATGGAACCCTTGGTACAGGTTCCTTAATCTTTAGAAATGTTGTTTTTGTCAAAGACTTAAAACATAACCTGCTATGCATTAGTCAATTGTGTGATAAGAATTATGATGTATCATTTACTTATAATACATGTCAAGTAAAGGATAAAGTCACACAAGAAGTAAAATTACTATAAGTAACAAAAGGAAACGTATATGCAGTAGATTTTGACTCATCATTATCAAATAACCTGTTTCTATACTAAAGAAGCTGAGGACACAAACTGGCTATGACACAAAAGGTTAGCTCATCTTAACTTTATAACAATAGCGAGATTGTCTTCAGAAAACCTAGTAAGAGGACTTTCACAAATAAAGTTTAAAAAGGATAAACTTTGTAGACCATGCCAAGAAGAAAAACAGACTAGAGCAAGCTTTAAACCCCTAAACTCTTCAAAATCAACTAGAGTTCTGAAATTATTACATATGGATTTATTTGGTCCAGTTGAGGTAGAAAGCTTAAACAGAAAGAAGTGCACTCTAGTTATAATAGAAGATTCCTCGAGACACACTTGTGTGATGTTTTTGCATAAAAAGAGTGAAACTTGTAGTCTGCTAACTATGTTTCTTATGCAAATTCAAAATGAGAGGGTGTAGAAATAATCACAATAAAAAGTGACCATGGCACTGATTTTGATCAAACAGGATTAGATGTCTACGGCAATGATCATGGAATTAGACACAACTTCTCAGCACCTAAAACACCTCAACAAAATGGTATGGCTGAAAGGAAAAATAGAACACTCATAGAGGAAACTAGGACAATGCTTTCTGATGCAAACTTATCTAAAAACTTTTGGGTAGAAATAATTAATACAGCTTGCTATACTCAGAATAGATCCACAATTACAAGCTATATAAAAAGACTCCCTATGAATTATGGAAAGGAAAGACACCAACCGTTGAGGAATAAGAAACATTTATAAGAGATGCAAATGTATTTGATGAGGAATATGCTTATAATAAATAGGCTGGAGAAGAGGTCATTGAAACTGCAGATAAGGAAGAGTCGTATGCACATAATGCAGCATAGACTGAAGAACAAACTCAACAACCATTGGAAACTAATAAACAAGATAAAAGAAGATGGATTAAGGCACATATATAGGATGACATCATAGGAGATAAGGATGCACCTGTGCAGACTATAAGGGCAACAAATGCAGAATACCTGTCTGCATGCTTCATATCAGAAATAGAATATAAGATAATAAGTGAGGTGCTAAATGATCCAAACTGGGTAGATGCTATGCAACAAGAACTAAATGAGTTCCAAAGAAATGAGGTATGGTATTTAACACCAAGACCCAAAAACTATCCAGTTGTAGGCTGTAAATGTTTATTTAGAAATAAATCTGATGAAAATGGAATAGTCATCAGAAATAAAGCTAGATTAGTTACTAAGGGATACTCATAAGAAGAAGGAATTGATTTTGATGAAACCTTTACCCTTGTAGCAAGATTAGAAGCCATAAGAATGTTCCTTGCTTATGTTGCATATCAAGGATTTAAAGTCTATCAAATGGATGTAAAAAATGCATTCCTAAATGGAAAGCTACAAGAGGAAGTTAATGTTGAACAACCTCCTAGATTTGAAGACTCTGAATATCCAAAATATGTATATATGTTAGATAAGACATTATATGGATTAAAACAAGCACCAAGGGCATGGTATGAAACGCTCTCAACATTTCTATGTGAAAACAAATTTGAAAGAAGTAAGGTAGATACCACATTATTCCTTAAAAAGAATAAGTAACATATATTGTTAGTGCAAATCTATGTTGATGATATTATATTTGGTTGCACTAATAATAAACATTGTGAATGTTTTGCAGAATTAATGAAATCCAGATTTCAAATGAGCTTAATGGGGGAACTAAAATATTTTTTAGGACTTCAAATCCAACAGTTAGAAAGTGGAGTCTTTATAAATCAATCCAAGTACTTAAAGAACATAATTAAAAAGTATGGCTTAAAAAGTGCTAGTCATATGAAAACTTCCATGAGCACATCAATAAAAATAGATAAAGATGAATATGGAAAGAATATAAATCAAACCATTTATAGAGGAATAATAGGGTCACTGTTATACCTTACTACAAGCAGACCAGACATTCAAAATGAAGTTTGTGTCTCTGCAAGGTATCAATCTCATCCCAAAGAATTTCACTACCCTATAGTAAAGAGAATCCTGAAATATCTCAAATCACTAATAGGTATCCTTGGAAATCAGATTTTACACTAATAGGTTTTCAGATGCAGACTTTGTAGGTTGTGGACCATGTCAGTTTATTGGTGCAAGATTTATTTCCTGGTTCAGCAAGAAGCAGACCATTGTGTCAACATCTAATGCAGAAGCAGAGTATATAGCTGTAGGAAGCTGTGCTGTATAAATACTATGGATGAGATTACAGCTTGCAAACCATGGTATGATATTATCTGAAACCTCTATATTTTGTGACAACACGTCTGCAATGATAATTTTAGAAAATCCAGTTTTTCATTCAAGAATCAAGCATATTGATGTCAGATATCACTTTATCAGGGATCATGTGCAAAAAGGTCACATTAAATTGGAATATACTCCAATAGAAAAATAAATTGCAGATATTTTTATAAAACCTCTCGATGAGAGTAAGTTTACTCAATTTAGAGGAGAATTGGGTATACTTGATTTAAAATAGTGAAATTGGTTAAAATGTTTTACTGCTCTACTACATATATAGAATGCAGACTAGCATTATTGCTCTACTGCTTCCTGCATACGTGGATGCAGACTAGAAGCACTATTGCTTTACTATATTTATTTTTGGAAAGAATATTAACTTTACAAAATGATTTTCTTCAAATCACTCAACGGTCAAAATAATTGGCTGATACTGTGTAACAGCTAGAAACTTCTAGCAACGGTAATTTTTTTGGAGACTATAAAAGGAGAAATATTTCTAAATGAAAATTACTTTACACTCTCATATACTCTCTCTCTCTCTCTAAAGCTCTTTAACTCTCTCTAATCTCGAAACCCTCTACTGCATTAAGAACTGAAACCCCTAACTCTCCATCTTCTCAAATTCGCTTTTGAAACTCAAGATTTCCAACAAACACTCTTCTAAAATGGAAAAGCTGGTGTGGTGTTCGATGAATCGAGTCCATCAAGGAAGATCGAACTCCAAGCTGGTGTGGTGTTCGACTTCAACACTTTCAGAGATGAATCAGATGAAGTAAAGGAAGTTGCTTATCTCACTCAAGAAGCCGGACTCAAGTACTTCTGCGAACGAACAAGTAGAATCTATGACGAAGTAGTACTTGATTTCATCGACAAAGCCAAAGTCTCAGACAATCTACAGTTGATTTCTTATACCTTTATTGCAACGAAAGTTGCAATCAACATGAAGGTAGATGACTTTGCTCAGTTCTTCAACTTATCAATCGAAGGGTCTAGGATCACTCCACCTACAATTATGACAATAGGAAGGCATGCCATGCTTGTAGAAGAAAAGTGGAATGAAGTAATAAGGACAATGAAGAAGTTCTTATCCAAACAGCACAAGATGCTTGCTGATATTATCAAGAAGGTCATTTTTTCTTGCGAGAATTCAATAAAGATCTTATTATCTTTGATTAGCAAGAAATCATGTGTGCAATCCTCACGAAATATGAAGTCAATTGGGCAAGATTACTCATGCATCAACTTGCCAAAGCTGTGCAATGAAAGCAACCATTGTTTGGAAGAATAATAAGTATCTTTCTCAAAAAGAAGTTGAAGCTCTCTGATAAGGAGGGAAGGCCATGGACGATGGCCAAACAGATAGATGTCAAAAAGATAGGAAAGTAGCCTATTGGACTGACAAAGAAGACTACAATTGTAGAGACTACCATCAAACCTGCAGAGCAGTCATAACAGTCTGCAGGCATGCACACCAGAAGGAAGGTTGCAGACCTCTCACCAAAGGCAATTGTGCAGACCACTGTAGTAGTTCCAAGGACAAGAAGATAACAAGCTAGCAAGGCTCAACCAATCAAGTTGAAGAAGCTAAGGGAAGCCAAAAGAAAACACGTCATGTAGACCACAGCCGAGGAAACAATCTCAGATCTTCCAGATGCAGAAACAACAAACATGGAGGTAGATGCACAACCGCCTTAGTGCAGACTAGGGTATTTGTTGAACCATCATCATCAAAGACTCTACCCCAAAGGCACCAGAAGTAGCAACACTTAATGATGCCAACTTGGCATTGGAATTTTTGAAGGCTGGAGCAGATGAGAACCTTCAAAACCTTATTATGAAAGCTTAGAAGAGCGACCAAGAGGCCAGGGAAGGACCACGAGCTCTATTGAGGCAAGAACTCATTGCACAAGGATACTCACATGATGAGATAAGACAAATAGAAGACGATCTCAACGAATTGCAGTGGACAGGCCTATCTCAGCCAACCTCTACAACAAAGTCACTAACAATCAGATCAATTACAGAAGAGGCAACCACAACAACAATCATTCCAATCTCTAGCATTGGAATGGATATATCCACACTTGCAAAAGATCGTCCATCTATTGCAGAAGAAGTATGGTCAATTGTATCCACTAAAGTAAGACCAACAAGACCTTCTCCAGAAAAGATAATTGAAATAGTTCTGCAGACGGTCCGAGCTACAGAAAAAAGAGATCAACTGTACATAGCTCAAACCTCTCAACTACTTAGCCAGAAGAGGCAAGCTTAGCTGCAGTAGAAGGAAAAACTGGAAGACATGATTAAGGAGTTTGTGACACAACATAAACTACCAATCCAAAGGCTAACTATAGCTGGAAGGCAAACAAGGTCTTCCAGACTAAAGCTAATTCCTTCAGGACCAAAGACCCTATAGAGAATCAATCCAGATGGATCGCAGGCTTTGATTGGAGAAACTGATGGGGTGTCAGAAGCCGAAGTCCAACAACTAGCTCAATTTCAAAAGAAGCTCGCTAGCAGGTCAACAAAACCAAAAGAAGAGCATTTTCTATTCAATGGGGAACTTGAATTCAAGGACTCCACCTTGAAACCCACCAGACTCAGACATGCTATACTCAGACCTATTGAGTTTGTAAAACACACCTGCAGTTGAGGTTGTACTAAAGAAGCTCTTAGTGAAACATGTCCAAGCTACAGTCGAGGAGATATATGACTATTTCTTAAGATCTGATTTGGGAGAACATCAACGATCAGGTGATGTTGGTAATGATGGTCATAATGATGATAATCAACAATATCCTGATACTCATGATGATGATGATGATATCATTAATCAAGTTGCAAAATAAGGTATCCAGGACCAGCCTATAGCAGTTGAGACCACTGCAAAAGAGTCTCCTGCAGTAGAACAAGCAGCTGAGGAACCTGTAGAAGAAGAAGTAGCCAAGTCATCTGCTAAAGGACGTGAAGCTGACAAAGGAAATGAATTTGAAAATCCACATATGAAACTGCAGTTGAGTCTCAAGTATAAGGATATAGAATAGAAGAATCTATAGCAGAGACACAAATAGTGATCAGACTTGCAACTAAGGAACAAAAAGTTGAGGTTCAAGCAACAAAACCAACTATGGAAGATCAAGCAGCTGAACAAACTACAAAAGAACTTCCTGAGGTCGAAGCAGAAGAAAGGAACTCCCTGAAGAACAAGCGGAGGAACTGTCCACAGTTGAAGATCTAATAACCGTCACAGCCACAGCAGACTGGGATATAACACTACCTCATAATGCAGCTGAGACAAAGGATGAAGATGAGGCAGAACAATCAACTCCAACTCGTCTGGCCTTACACAGTCTATCTAATCTACTGTTTACACCACCTTTCTTATTTGGAAAGGTGCAAACACAAGCAGATCCATCCTCCATAGTATTTACACAAGGAATACCAAGCAGGAGTGCCTCTGAACCTCAGACAACTCCTCCATCTGTAGTTAAGACACTTAAGAATGCATTTGATGATGACATTCAAATCATCTCAGTTCAACCAAGGCCACCTACAGAAAGGATACACTCTTCTCCTTCGGAGGACACTACAGGCTATAGATTGGGAAGATTAGATCAAGAAATCGACAATATACGAGAATGGAACAAAGAAGCACTTTTATGAGTTGCTTGCAACCCTACAACCAATAGTAGAAGAGTTTGAACATGAGAGACAAATCAGAACCCATGGCTTTGAACACATCAGGACTTCACTTAACAAGCTGACAAACGGGGTTATTGACCAAATGCAAAGAGCCAATGCCCTCAACCTTTTACAATACAGATTGAGCTCTTCGGATCTCAACAAGTTCAAAAGTCAACATATAGCTGATCTAAGGAAATTGAACAAGGCTCTATAGATAACTCAATAACAACTTGATGAGACCATATGAATCAATGACACCAAGTTTGGACTCCTTGAAACCAAACCGGAAGTAGTTCAGAAGAACATATTCTCTGAACTCCAGGCTATGCATACTGCCCTTGAAGCTCTCACCTCCACCCTGAATGCAAACAAAAAGGGGGACAAATAGACTACAGAAGAGCCACAGATGACTTCTGCAATTGAGCAGCAGAAGACCGTAGCTGAGACTCAGGGGGAGAAGTCTTCGGCAATGAAGAAGAGACATTCCTCTGACAGAGACAAGGAAAAGTCTACAAAGAGACAAAGACATCATGGAGAACGGTCACATGAAAAACGTAGACGACACAGAGAGTGAGAAGAAAGAGCTCACAATCATAGAAAAGAATCAGAGGAGGAACACATGCATAAGCGCAACAAGGGAAAGGAGCATCAAAGGTAAGAATCACTATCTCTATTTCTCCTTCTTTTTTTTGTTTTGTTTTTGGTATGAAAACAATGTGAACAAGTTATCAGAAAAGTTATAAACTTGTTATTTTACATAAGAGTTTTTATTACCATGAATTTAGGGGGAGATTGATAGGAATGTATAATCTCTCCAATTGTATAGAAATTGATGTAACAAATTCTGAGATGTATTAGTCATAATGTAGTTCGCGCTGTTTAGGCTAGAAGTCAAGTAGGTAGTTACAGTATAGGTTGGATGCTGGAGAGCAGATGGCTGCAGATGATGAAGATTAGATGAGCCACCAGATGCAGACTACAAATGACTTTGGATAAACAACTAAGACATTATTGAGCATCAAAAGAACTCCAAACTCTTCATGATCTAGGATTGAGCTTGTAGACAAGGACCAACACAGAATGCATCAATTTGCAGCAGAGCTTTGTGCAGATGAGGTTGCAACAAGGACTGATACAGATGAGGTCTCACAATACAGTATGCAGACTAAGGTACAACAAACTGGGTACAGCAAAGATGGTTGCTGATGGTGGGGTCATAGGTCTGGAGTCAGTCAAATGAAGATTTGAGTTAAAGCAGCAACGATACAAATTCTGGAGTTAGTGGATTGCCAGCATCAGAAACAAGATGGTGGGGGACACGAGTGGCAATGTGTCAACAACAGAAACATTGGCATGCCGCTTTGGTTTGTTTCCTGAGCCTATAAAAGGAAACCGGTGAAACTCTTTGATTAAGGTTGTTGAATAGGGTTTGACAGGCAAGAGTGCAAAGCAATCATCATTCAAAGATTACTTAAGAGAGCTAAATTGTGAAATTCATAGTGAAGAAGAGTTCATTAGTCTACAGAAGAACACCCTTTGCAACAGAGTTCAGATTACTGAATTTATGTGAAGATCGTGGGTTTTTGTCTTTTGTACAAGTTATTTAGCTTGTAAAAAGAAGTTGTCTTGTAAACTACAAACAAGAAGATAGTGATACTCACCTCTTGACTTGACTACACTGCTCACCAAGGGAAGACTGGACTAAGCTCTTGTTTATCAATTGATAACAAGTGTCTGAACTAGTATAAACACTTTGTCTCTTCTTTGTTTTCATTGTTTGATATTTAAAACTGTTAGAAATCAACCTTCACAACCAAACAGCGACAAATTCCCAGAATTGAAGTCTCTACAGTAAACCTTGAAGTATTAGCTGCAGGCTACCCAACTAGTCTGCATAGAACAATGGTCTGTAAAATAAGAATCCGCTACATAGAATTGTTAAAACTTGACTTAACCTATTCACCCCCCTCTAGGTTATATCTTGGACCTTACAATTGGTATCAGAGCCTGATTTTCCAGACTTAACCGTTTGTGGAAAGAAAAGGTCATTATCTTATTTGCAAAGAAGTTACTAACACTTTGTTTTTGTGAAGAACAATGGCATCACCAAAGTTTCCCAAGTGTCCTAACAGTGGAGAACCTCCATCATGCTCATTTGACAATGTTCAATCATTGGAAACTAAGGATGCTTGCACATCTTAATTCACTAGACAAAAGAATGCAAGACATCATCTTTGATGAACCTCATATTCCAATGATGCTAGATCCAATGGATCCAATGAAAGAAGTACAAAGACCAAAGACTCTCTGGTGCAAAGAAGACTTGGATCTGATGCTAGTTGATAGAAAAAAAGGAAATCAAATATTCAAATCCCTTGATGACAACATGTTTGAAATAGTGGTTCATACAATCATTACAAAGGAGGCATGGGAGGCTCTACTGCTAAGAAATGAAGGAACCAATGAAATAAGGGAGAACAAGAAGGATGTCCTAATGCAACAATATGAATTGGTCTCAATGAGATCTGATGAGAATCTGGCTATCTTCTATGAAAGGTTCAATATTCTCATCAATAATCTCAAAACCTTGGGAAAGACTTTCGAAAACAAGGAAATCAACCTAAAGTTTGTCACATCTTGGTGAAATCAGGAGCACAAAGACCACAACCATAAAGGAATCTAGAGATGTGACGAAAATGTCCTGAGCTCAACTGTATGGTATATTACATACATACAATCTTGAATTTGCGCAAAAGAAGCAAATTGATGATGCCAGACAGAAAATTTTGGCTTTCAAAGCTCAAGAGAGATTTCTAAAATCTATGGCAGAAGAGGAGGCCAGTAATACCACATCTGCAAGTGAACAAGATCTGTCTGAAGAACTGGCATTAATGGGAAAAAAAATTCAAGAAGTTATTCAGGAAGAGGAATTTCAAAAAGAACTTTCCCTCAAAAACAAAGGAAGCAGAAAAGGAAGTCTGCTACAACTGTGGCAGACCGGGGCACTTTGTTGCACAATATAGACAACCAACACAAGAATCGTCTGCACCAAAATTCAAGAAGGACCACAACAAAGGTACCTTTTTATGCTGCCAAGACATGGAGTGACACAGACTCTGATGATGAAGACATTATATCAAACGCTCAACTATGTCTAATGAAAAAAGAAGATAAATATCAATAGGTATTTGATCTTTCTGATTCAGATGCCACCATAAAGGAATTGAAGGAAGCCTTTCAAGAAACCTCCGAGAACTTTATTTCCCTTTTAAAAAAAAATAAAGAGAATCTTAAGGAGATTGCAATTCTCAAAGAAAAATGCAATTTAACAGATAAAAAGACCAATAACAGTCTAATCTATGCTCAAGATGAACTAAAAGAAGCAAATGTAAAGGTGAAACTTCGCAATGCAGTAGTGGAAACACTTACTTTGAGAAACACTGAGCTTTAGAAACAAGTAGATGCTTGGAATGGTAAGACTTTGTGTCTGCAAAAATTATATTTGGTTGCATTAATAATAAACGTTTTGAACGTTTAGCAAAATTAATAAAATCTAAATTTCAAATGAGCTTAATGGGAGAACTTAAATATTTCTTAGGTCTTCAAGTACAATAATTAGAGAGTGAAATCTTTATAAATCAATCGACATACTTAAAAAACACAATTAAAAAGTATGGCTTACAAAATGCTGGTCATATGAAAACTACCCATTAGCACATCAATAAAGATAAATAAAGATGAACATGGAAAGAAAATAAATCAAACCATGTATAGAGGAGTAATAGGGTCATTACTATACCTTACTGCAAGCATATCAAACATTCAATATGCAGTCTGTGTTTGTGCAAGGTATCAATATGATTCCAAGGAATCCCACTATACTACAGTAACGAGAATCTTGAGATATCTCAAAGGAACTCCAAACCTTGGTGTAGGGTATCCAAGGGAATCAGATTTTACACTAACAGGTTTTTCAGGTGCAGACTTTGCACAAGTGGAACATGTCAACTCATTGATACAAGATTGATTTTCTAGTTCATTAAGAAGGAGACTACAGTGTCAACCTCAACTGCCTTAACAGAGTACATAGCTGCAGGAAGCTGTGCTGCGTAAATACTATGGATGTGATCACAGCTTGCAGACTATGGTATGATATTCTCTGAAACCTTTAAATTTTGTGACAATACATCTGCAATGGCAATTTCAGAAAATCCAGTTCTTTATTTAAGAACCAATCATATTGATGTCAAATCTCACATTATCAGGGATCATGTGTAAAAAGTCATATTAAATTGGAATATATTCCGACAGAAAAACAAATTGTAGATATTTATACAAAACCTCTCGAGGAGAATGAGTTTACTCAATTTAGAGAAGAATTGGGTATACTTGATTTAAAACAGTGAAACTGACAAGAATACTCTACTGCTCTACTACACATGTAGAAAGCAGAAAAAGCTAGCATTATTTTTTAATATAGACTAGCATTGTTGCTCTACTTCTTTACTGCTTAGCTCACAAGTGGAGAGCAGACTAGAAGGAATATTGCTTTCTGTATTTATTTTTGGAAAGAATTTTATACGTTAGAATATTGATTTCCTAAAATTACGTAACGGTCAAATAATGGCTGCCACTGTGTAACGGTTAGAATATACTGTCAATGGTCATAATCTTACAACGAGTATAAAAACAAAAACTTTTCAATTGGAAAATCACTTTACTCATTAATACTCTCTCTCTCTCTCTCTCTAAAAAACACTCTCAATCTTACTCTTTCTCTCTAAACATTCGAGCGCTCTACTGCACGAAATCGAAAACCCTAACTCTCTGAGATCTTTCGAATTTGATTTCTAAACTTTATAATTCTTTAAAATCTTTTGAAAAAATGGCCAACACACCCTTAAACACATCCCAAAAGAGCCTCAAGTCATCTGAGGAACAGAAGAGCCCCACAAAGAAGATCGAACTTCAAACTAGAATGATGTTCGATTTTAGTAGTGTTCGAGAAGAATCAGATGAGGCGAATGTAGCTGACCTAATCCAAGAGGCAGGACTCAAGAACTTGTGTAAACAAACTAGCAATATCTATGACAATAAAGTTGCAGACGACCTGCAACTAATCATATACACTTCAACTGCAAAGAAAGAGGGCATCATTATAAAACCAGAAGATCTTGCACAGCTTTTCAATCTATCGAATGAAGGCTCACTAGTTATTCCACCAACCATCATAACTACAGGAAGGCATGCGATGCTGAGCCAGGAAAGGTGGAATGAGGGGATACGAACAATGAAGAAGTATCTTTCAAAGTAGCACAAATTTCTTGCTGATATAGTTAAAAAAAGTCATCCTTTTAAGAGAATTCAGCAAAGATCAGATTACAACTGATCAACAGGAGATCATGTGTATGATCCTCATAGGGCATGAAGTCAACTGGGAAAAATTGCTCATGTATCAGATTGCCAAGGTAGTACAGTCAAAGCAACCATTGTTTGGAAGGATAATGAGCATCTTTCTCAAACGAAAATTGCAATTATCTGACAAAGAAAGGAGGCTATGGACCGTGGCTAAGCAGATTGACGTCAAGAGATAGGCAAGCAGCCTATTGGATTGATAAAGCAGACAAGAGCACTACCAACCTTTGTCAAGCCTGCAGACCACCCACCCAAGTCTGCAGAAGTGCAAACGAGAAGAAAGGCTATGGAGACGACTGGTGCAGTATAGACAAGATCAGCAACAAAGCAGATCAAGAAGGTACTAGTGAGAAAAACTCAACCACCCAAAAAAGAAAGCAGTAGAGAGTGACAAGAAGGAAGCTAATCATGCAAGTCTTCGATCACCGTGCTGCAAAGTCAACTCTCATGGAGGTGGAAGTACAATCTGTAAAAGTGCAGACTGGCCACATTGTTGAGGCCTCATCCTCAAGAATACCTCCTAAGGCACCAGAACTAGCTGCACTCCATGACTCCAATGTGGCATTATTGTTCTTGAAAGGAGGAGCAGACGAGAATCTTCGAAGCCTAATCCTGGAAACTCAAAAAGAGTTTAATGTTGGAGGAGACAAATGAAGGACCTCGAGCTCAGTTCAGATAAAGGCTTGCTACTAAAGGATACACAAATAATGAGATATGAGAAATAGAAGCCAATCTTAAAACCTTGCAGACTAGACCAGCCCAAGCTACCTCTATTGCACCTTCTCTGCCAATAAGAACTACTACAGCAGAGCCAATAACCACAGTTATCATTCCATTCACAAGCAGTGGAATGTATACCTCTATGGTTATAGAAGAGCAACCATCTGGACAACCACAACAATCACAAAGGTGAGACCTTCTCCAGAGAAGGTCATAGACACAGTTCTACAGACAATGCGAACTATAAAAGAAAACGCTCGACTACTCAAGACTAGAACCTCTAAACTGCTCAGCCAGAAGAAAAAAACTGAGCTGAAGCAGAAAGAAGAAAGGGAAGGAATGATTCAGGAGTTTGTAGCCCAACATAAACTTCCAATCACAAGGCCAGCAAAGACTAAAAGGCAAACAAGATCTTTCATATCGAAACTGGTTCCCTTAGGACCTAAAACTCTTTACAAAGTCAATCCAGATGGATCTCATACCTTGATTGGAGAATCCGACAGGATGACAGAAGCAAAGGTCAATAAGACCAACTAGCTCAATTATAGAAGAAGACAGCCAGCAGGTCAATAAGACCAAAGGAGGCACATATTCTTCTCAATGGCACACTAGAATTCAAGGGCTCTACCCTGAAGAAAACTAGACTCAGGCATGCAATACTCAGGCCAATTAGTTTGTAAACAGGCCTGCAGTTAAGGCAGAGCTCTATAAGCTCTTAATTAAGCATGTCCAAGTCGAGGAGATATATGACTATCTCTCAAGACCTGACTTGGGAGAACACCAACCATCAGGTGATGATGGCAATGGTGATAATGATCGACCATAACCAGACACTCAAAATAATGATGACACAATCATAGATCAGATTGTTGAGGAAGGCGTACAAGAGCAGACTACCTTAACTAAGAAAGATGCAACAGAGTCCCCTACAGTAGACCCTACAGCAACACAAGTAGCTGAGGAATCTACAGCAGAAGAACCTACAAAGGAAGAAGAAGTCAAGACATCTACTGAAGAACATACAGCTGACATAGGCATGGAACCATCCATTGATGAAGCTACAGCTAAGGGATATGCAATAGAAGAATCTGTGGCAGAAACTCAAGTAGTCATCGCCCTTGCAGTTGAAGAACAAGGAGCTGAGGGTTATGCAGCTGAGGTTCAATCAATAGAGCCAAATGAAGTTGAACAACCTATTGTCAAAGAACAATCAGAAGTATTTGAGGAAGCACTTGAAGAGGACCCATCGGTAACCGAGGTAACTAACACTACAACTGAGGCAACTCCATCAAAAGAAGCAGAAGAGCCAATAACAATACAGACGACTGATGCTCAAACTACAGCAGGAGTCATTCCTTCTCATGATGATGCTCATAATCTTATGAACATCTAGTTCATACCCCCTTCGTCATTTGGACTGACGCACACTGCAGTAGATCCACCCTCCGAAGCACAAGCTCCTTTGGAAAATGGGATCTCTCTGAAACTCAAAGGACATTGGATCAACTGAGACCAATAGTAATCAGAAATCTAAAGGAGGCCTTTGAAGACGATATTCAGATAGTCTCAGTACAGCCAAGACCAACATCCGAAAGGGTACCATCATCGCCATCAACTACTACCACGGGCCACAGATTTAGAAAGTTGGGTCAAGACATCTATGAAATGCACTCATGGACCAGAGATGCATTTCATGATCTTCTTAAGACTCTACAGCCAATTGCAGAAGACCTAGAAGAAGAAAGGCACCCTAGACACAAAACTTTTGAAGACTTTCGCTCAACACTCATCACCTTGGCAGCTGGAGTGATTGATCAGCTGAAACAAGGCAAATCAATGAATCTTCACTATCAGTGGATCACCACCTCAAACTTCAACAAATTCAGGGGTCAAACCAAAGCTAAGCTAAGAAGGATTCAAATTGCTGTGCAGACAACCCAACACTAACCGAGTAAGCATATTCACAACAATGACACAAGGATGGGACTGCTCGAAACACAACTCCAAGTAGTGCAGAAGAATGTCTTCACTGAACTCAAAAGCATCAAGACTACCATTAAAGCTCTATCCTCTATCCTCAATGCAAACAAAAAAGGGGAGCAATCTAGACATCACAGAGATTCAGAACAGAGAACTCCAAAGCACAGCAGATGATCAAAAGAAGAACATAAGAGTCAGTGCAACAAAGGAAAGGAACATCAAAGGTAAGTTTAAATATCTATACTGCTCTTTCTTTTTATTTCTTTATTTTTTGGTTTGTAAAACGAAAAACATGTAAATTTAGCACTTTGAAAAAGATATATACTTGTTGTATTACATAGGAGTTTTTGTTAGAATCAATTTAGGGGAATATGCAATCCCTCCAATTGTATAGAAATTGATGTAACAAATTCTGAGATGTATTAGTCGTAATGTAGTTAGTGTTGTTTAGGCTAGAAGTTTAGTAGGTAGTTGCAGTGTAGATTGGATGCTACAAACAGACGACTGCAGATGATGAAGATCAGATGAGCCACCAGATACAAACTACTATAAATGACTTTGGATAAACAATTAAGACATTGTTGAGCAACAAAAGAACTTCAAAGCCTTCATGATCTACGATTGAGCTTGCAGACAATGACCAACACAGAATGCATCAATGTGTAGCATAGCTATGTGCAGACGAGGTTGCAGTTGGGACTGGTACATACGAGGTCTACAGTACAGTATACAGACTAAGGTGCAGCATACTGGGTGTAGCAAAGATGGTTGCTGATGGTGGGGTCAGAGGTCTGGAGTCAGTCAAACAAAGATTTGAATTAAATGAGCAATGACACAAATTTTGGAGTTAATGGACTACCAGCACCAGAAACAAGATGGTGGGGCACACGAGTGGCAAAGTGTCTAACATCAAAAACAGTGTCATGCTACTTAGGTTTGTTTTCTGAGCCTATAAAAGAAAATCAGTGAAGCTCTTTGATTAAGGTTGTTGAATACGGATTGACAAACAAGAATGCAAAGCAATCAACATTGAAAGATTACTCAAGAGAGTTAAATCATGAAATTCATAGTGAAGAAAAGTTCACTAGTCTGCAGAAGAACATCCTTTGTAGCAGAGTTCAGATTACTGAATTTGTTGGAAGATAGTGGGTCTTTGTCTTTTGTACAAGTTGTTTACCTTGTTATAAGAAGTTGTCTTGTAAGCTACAAACAAGAAGATAGTGATACTCACCTCTTGGTTTGACTACACTGGTCACCAAGGGAAGACTGGACTAAGCTCTTGTTTATCAATTGATAACAAGTGTCTAAACCAATATAAACATTGTGTCTCTTACTTGCTTTCATTGTTTGATATTTAGAACTGTTAGAAATCAACCTTCACAATCAAATAGAGACAAATTTCTAGAATTGAAGTGTCTACAGAAGACCTTGAAGTGTTAGCTGTAGACAAATTCCCAGAATTGAAGTGTTTGCAAAATTAGAATCCGCTGCATAAATTTATTAAAACTCGAATTAACCTATTCACCCTCCTCTAGGTTATATCTTGGACCTTACACGTTACAGAAAGCCGAATCTAATCATCATCGTTATGTAATAATCCGTTCCACGATTCTTTATTACTTGAAACGAACACATAACCATGAACTCGAAAGCCGAGTAACAATGGATACATGTCCATTCTAGGGGTCCGATATTCTTATTATATCATGCGTTTCCCATGCACAAACATGATGCAATGCAAGCAACACCGAGCAATCATATGCCAAGCAGGAACGTATAAATACGTACAGGATAACAACTCAAGTCAAGTAGGTTAATCCCTGTTTCATTATCATTAGTCGTTATTAAAGCTTTTAAGGGTTTTCATGCATTTCAAGTTAAGTTGTATTGTCTTTCGTGGCTTGTACAGGTTGATGACATGGCTTTTATAGGTTCATGTCATGACTTTCACGGGTTCATGTATATTGATTCTCGTGGTTTTTACAAGTTAATGACATGGCCTTTCCAGGTTCATGTCACGGCTTTCAGAGATTCATGTCATGGCTTTCACAGGTTCATGTCATGTTCTTCATGTATTTCATGTCAAGTCATGTTGATTTTCGTGACTTGAAGTTAATGACATGGGAGGAGTTACGGTAAGAATTAATATGTTCCCTAATATGGCCATAATAGGAACAATTAAATAAGCAAAATGGTCACTGTAGTCGACCGAAGACCGTTAATAATAACCAAACACGGCCATCAATTGATGCCGCTGCATATAAACGAAAGGGTTTATCACACCCTCCCTAAGTAGTCCAGAACCCATAACTCTCCTAGTCATTGTTATTTATAAGAATTTTTTCATGCTTAAGTTTCTAGGATTCTCAAGCAAATAACATGAAATTAATCCCATTAATTTCATGTATAACAAGATTTGCAAACTTTTCAAGATTTCCAAGATTCCCCAGATTTTCAAGCATGTATAATGAAATTAATTACATTAATTTCCATTTACAGTAGGTGACTGTCACGATATTTATATTTTAAGATTTTCAAGCATGTATCATGAAATTAATTACATTAATTTCCATGTACAGCAGATGACTGTCACGGCGTTTATGTTTCAAGATTTTCAAGCATGTACCATAAAAGTAATTATATTAATTTCCATGTACAGTAGATGACTGTCACGACGTTATATTTCAAGATTTTCAGACATGTATCACGAAATTAATTACATTAATTTTCATGTACAGCAAATGACTGTCATGGCGTTTCATAATCTTATTTGTCACATGAAATTATACTCGAGGATAATGGAAATGATTCCATTATAAATCATAGGGGTCAGGTATTTTTTTAACGTTCTTTAGAGTTCTTCTGAGTTATTAGTTCGTTACAAAAATAATAATCAACCAATATAGAATACATCAAGAACAATCAATACTGAGGAATTAAAATCTATAATATTCTACAAGTTGCATCATTATCCTTCTAGACATGCAATTCAACATACAAGATAGTCCAACACATCAGGATTTTATTCTTTTATTTAACATATAAGTGTATGATCAAATAATCATTCAATTCAAGTCACGCACACCCAAGCATTTCATTTACGGTAACGGTGTGTGTTACCTTATCATTTTTATACAATCCTCCAAGTAATTTTAAGCTTAATTCTGCTACCTCGTAGCATTTATACCTACGATAAAACTAATAGTATTAATACCCGCATAAGACATTTAAGTGTTAAAAATAATATATTATGTACACTTAAGTGTACATAATCCTAATATATGTTCAGAGAGAATAAACCTCCCATTTTCTTTTTCCTCTCCACTGAACATAACCAAGGAACTTTAGCGAACTTCAGGCGGGACAAGGTGGGGGATGCTGGCGATGGCTGGATCCGGGTCGTCGGTGGATGAGACTGTTCTCCGACGAGGCTGGATCTGGGCGAGGCGGCGCAGGGGTGGCCGACTATGGTCGTCGGTCGTCCTTAGTGTTGCTTTGGTGTCGGGGTAGCTCTAACGAAGTCGCTGCAGTCGTGGAGAAGTCCCCGGCGACTGGATCGTGGCCGGAATTGGAGTTCGAATAGAGGTGTCAATCGATCGAGTGAAGCACCATGTCCTGCCCTTTATCAGAAACACAATAATTCTCGCTCAACCCATCCTCGATAATTAATCTCTCGAACTCTGAATCGAATCGAGTGTAGTATTGAGATGAATCGATCGGAGAAGACGAAGACAAGGAGCAGCCCTAACCTTGCTGCTTTCTTAATTCCCTCATCTTCCCCTGCCATCCTCCGCTCAACCTCCCCTCCTCCCTCTGCTCCATACATCGAAACCTCACTCTCCATCGGCTGCTGCGATAGCTCCGACGGAGGCGAAAAGCAATCACCACAATTCGCATAACCACCACCACTACTCCGTCCTTGATGATTGGACGCTCGAACAGATGATAATACTATCCGTCGAGGCAACGGTATTGCAGATCTGGTTGTGGTTGTGGAGGCAGGGAAGGATTAAGCAAGAGGAGGGTGGCGTTGTGTGCTGGCGATGGCGACGGTTATGTCAAATTCATCCCATAAATTGGTATTGGGTCAGATTTCGAGTGTGTACACACAAGATGTTTGTGAAATGCCTCAAATCAATGACGTGTGTTTTTGTGGGTGGGTTTGATGAGTGGAGCCTCTTGTCAGTGGAATTGGTTGGTCAGATTTAGTGGATATTATAGTTAGTCTGTTGTTGTCTAGGTTGAGGATGAAACACAATTTAACAACAACTTTTTTGTTATTTGAAATATCTCGAAACTTATACTCCACTAATATGTCCCCTTACCTATTTGCTTATTTTAAGCCCACAATAATACTTGTGTTTGGTGATTGAACTCCGTTTATGCGGATTATTAACCTTAAAAAAGACCAACTGCTATAAGCAACACAAGTTTTTCACAGGTCGCAAAACTACCCCTCACCCACTGGCCAGGTAAATAATTTTTTTCTACATTGAATATTTGAAAAAACCTGAAGGCATAGAAATATCCCCTTTATATAAAAAATAGAATAATATTTAGGAATATCATCACCTCACATCCAACACTTTGTGAAATTTTATAGATCTGTTTATTTTATTATTTGAAAAAGACCTCCTGATGCCCTCGACTTTATCTCCTTGTCCCTCGTACATTCCACGGGCTACTTTCGGCATTTTCACAACCAATGAGCAAACAACACTTTGATCCTCACCAAACACTATCCACTTTTAATAAAAACAGGAAAAGAAAAACGGCACTATCTACCTAATAAAAAATTTCAACACGTTATGATAAATTAAAAAAATTGATTTGATTTGATTATTAATAAATTTATTGATTTTATCCTATGGAATCAAAAAACTGTCATGATGATGACTAGAGAAATATAAGAAAAAAGATGAGTCAACAATGAGAGAAAAATAAATAAAGAAGAAAAATAGCTTATATAAAATATGGATAGTTGAATTTATGTGTGTGTGATCTTAGACACATCCAAAATATGCTAATTTCATAAACATTATACTTTTGTATATGTCTATTGATTTTTTATGTATTTTGGTGAAAAATATATATTTCTAGGAAAATGATAATCCCAAAATAAATTTTTTTACTTTCCAAGACAATGTGTAAGACAACGGCATAATTGTCCAAAGTTATCTAATGAGTGAGGGTGTCTTATAAGGATCAAAATATCCTTGTCAATATCAATTTTTTATTTTAATAATGATAATGAGTTTTATTTTCATAATCGAGATAGAAAATGTTAAAATATATTATATCAAAATATGATTGATTTAATAAATTTTTTATATATTTTAAAATAATATAAAACTTATATTAAATATAAAATATTAAAAATAATTCATAGATATTTATATTTAACTTCATGTCAGGGAGACGAGGAGCCAAAATTTTCCACTTACAACAATAAACACCAAAATTACATTTCTCCAGCATTGTCAAACGAACCCCTCAATCTATTAACTACCTGCTCCCACGATCCTCTCTAAAGCCCTTGTGTGCCATCGAACCCCAATTTCCCATATGCACGACTTCCTCCTCGCCTCTGGGTTCGTCCCCTCTCAATCTGATGCCGCAGACTCGATAGCCGGCGCTTTAGAACTAGTCGATCTCGATCTGCTCATTGATTTTACTCCGCAACAAGCTTCACTGCTGATTTCTCTGTCGCCCTCCCTTGCTCTTTTGGTATCGAGATCAGGTTTGTAGGGTATTCTATGGTTCAATTTATTTGATTTGTCGACTCTTGTTCAACTATTTCTCTGCTGTTCTTGTATGTATGTATTTCTCAGCTAGCAGTATTTGTGCTAAGTTAAATTAGTATTTGTTGAAGAGTCAAAATTAGAGGGTAATTCATCGTTTTCTTGACTATTGGCACCTTTATCGAGACGATAACGCACGCCCAATATACTTTTGGATGCTGACCTAGTGCTCTATCTCACATAAGGGAATATTGTTATTTTTCAAACAGAATCATGTCAATCATTCGTTGGGTGTTTAAATTTTCTATCGGCCTCACTTCCAATATTTTTGTGGTTATCAACTAATTACACTATATCCAACCATCTTGTGAAATGCTACTGGGTCATGGACCGGTTTGGTGAATCGATATGTTACACGCTGTCAATGTAGTTTTTATGGTAATTTCTATAGTTTATTGCTTACAAGGAAGCTACTTATGTCACTCGACCATGGTTTACTGAATCGGTCGGTTCAGGGCCGGTACGATTTGCAAATAATTTGACCGATTCATCAATTTATAAGAACGATTCGGTCAGCTTTCTTCTGGTTCCCTAATCTATTTGTGTTTTTAAGTAAAATAGGACGATGTTTGATAATTCTGAATTGCCGCAATGGCCTAACCAACCATTGACTAGACCGCGATTTTTTTCGGTATTTGGCCGATTCGGCGAACCATGCACTCGACTCATTATTTATCAGTTTGTGTAAACTGTAAACCTGATATGCTAGACTTTGGCATGTTTTCTTCCTTAACTTTACCTTTGGTTATCATGGTATACAGAATATGTCGTCCCAATTTTGTCAGATGTCCCTGAATGGACATGGTATACAAAATGTGGCTTTTTGATATATTCCAGAGTTCAGGATTTCTTGACTTAATCAGAATTTGTATAACCATTTATGTCAACTAGTTAGAACATTATATGATTGTTCTTTAGATATTCCCGTAAAAACTCAAAAATGAATTTAAATTACATTACAATCTTTGTGGACTTTTTTTTATTGCCTATAGGTACTTATATTGTTGCATGAGAGTTGTTGTCTAGGTTTATTGGGCTTTTCTCACATCATATTTATATTAAGAAGTACGTCATTTTCCAATACATCTAGAGATATTAATAATCCTGCAACAACGTCTTGTGTATATATTTCTTATTACCTTCACCAAATACTCATTCTTCTATCTATCAATCATGTCCTGATATTGCCATATCATTGCATCTCTAACTTGGGTTAAGTTTCTAGTAATGCGAAAGAAACCATAAGAAGAGCACCCGTGAAAATGATCACTGCATGAATTAGGATGTGAAATATTTGTATGAACTTCAGGGGCAATTTCTATGGGATTTTATATCTTGAACACAAGTATAATTGTGATTGAAGGTAATTTCCTCAAAATCCATTTATTTGTTGTTACCATTAACTCAAAAATTTGGTGAGTTCTAATCGTTACAAAGGATCTAATTCAAGCACGATCTAGTTAGAGTTATTTCAATGACAAAAACACAAACTAATGTTAATTGCAAGTCTATTTATAGATCCAAATTCTATGTAGAGGTTCCCTCAACTTCATGATGAATTTATCCACTTGTAACCTTGCATGCTACATAAAAGCTGAATGATTTGAAAGAATAAAAATTTGAAGTGAATAACTATATTTTTTTTTATATATGGATATCGGGCTAAAATAGTGGATATCGCATCTAAATAGCGATATTGCGGGCCAAACTCACTATTCCAGTGCTGTTGGCCATGTTTTTTTAATGACGGATATAATACTCATCATAGCCTGCTTGGGTCCAAAACCGATATATCAGCTGCAATAGCGGCTGCTATGGCCGGTATTTGGAACAATGAAATTTAGATGTTCACTTTTTAGTTTGTTGAAAGAATGAACCATAAGAATCAGAGGACCAAATCACTGACTTGTCTCATGTTGTTGAAACTCAAAAGTTCCTTCTGGCCGATGAGGTGTTCAGATTAACTTATTTGACTGTTTTTCAGAGCAGTGCTTCCTTGTTTTGAAGACGGGATTCATTGTTGAGAGAGAAACTTGGCATTATTGATCATACAGAGAAACATACAATCTTTTTGGATTTTTTTAGGGTTGACATATATGGAGCTTGATTTAAAAAAATAATAATTATTGAAAAGTTTCTCTTTTGCTGGATTTTTTCGCTGTTTTGAGGTTGAAGTGTGTGTCTGTTTTTGTTTTCTTTTTCTTTTTCTGATCTTAGTGGTTATGTTTGTGATAAGCTCTTTTGTATCACAGATGGCTTCTTTAGACAGCGAGGAAGAAGATTCTCTGCTCATGGTCTCTAATTATTACTTTGAAGATGATAATCAGGATCCAGTTTCATTTTCGGTACCGCCGATCCAGTGGGACAACAATGGGGTGATGATTAGCAGCAAGAAGCAAATATTTTTGCATGGTATGATTAATGATGGGCTTGATCGGATATACAAGCTTGTTACAGCCTGGAATTTTGATCTTTTGGGACCAGAGCCCCATGTGTCTGTTTTTTCCAAAGATAACAAATGGTGGAAACTTGAGAAACCAAGGAAGAATTTCAGGAATATCATACGGTCTACTTTGATCACACTTCACTGCCTTCACGTTCTGAAGAAAAATCCAGATTTATCAGAGAGATCTCTCTGGGATCGGATGTCAAGAGTTTTTGGGTCAATGCTGCTTCACTGACCATTACTTTGTTTTGTGCATTTGTTGAACTAACCATTTCACCTTTGCTTACGGTTATATCTTTTTCTTTTTGTGGAACTTGTAGATGGTGCGACATTCGGCCATCTCAAAATGATTTAGTTGACCATTGGGCATTCATTGAGGAAGCTGTTAAGAAGGACACATCCTTTATAGAATTCAAAGGTCTATTTTCCTTCCCTTGCATAGATATACTTCAAAGAATGTGTGGCTCCTCGTTCTCTCTGTCCAGGTTGTATTGACATAAGTTCCAGCTCTGATGCTTCCTGGAATTATTTTATTGGGCATTGCAACCGAGCCAAACGAAACCAACGCCTTTTATTGTTTTAAGTAGAGTTGCTGTGGGATTTTGTTCTCTTTCTTGTGGTGCGGATCAGGTTTCAGTTAATGATTTTAGGCAAGGTCCCTTTTGTACGACTGTTGCTTACCAATCCCTTATTATTTATTCTGCCTTTAAACTTGATGTCATGCCATGACTCATTGACGATCGCTTGTGATGGAGCACTTCTATCAGTTTTTAAGGTCTGAAGTTGGTTGTCGTCTTTATGACTCACTGAAACACTGCACTATTCCCTGAAGCTTTCTCTTTAAATCATGCATGCTCGTTGCTATTCCTAGAATACCTTGAACCACAACAATCACTTAAGCACACTTATTGTAGTTCATGTGCAGTGTGCTGCTTATCCAGTTCTCAAGTGCACGAACTACCTTGAGCTCATACATTCCAGTTTTTAATAAAACACATGAAATACCATGAGTATTGGCGATCACTTGTGATGAAGCACTTCTGTTAGATTTTAAGGTCTGCGGTTTGTTGTCGACTTCATGACTCACCAAAATTCTACACTATTCCCTGAGCTTGCTCTTAAAATCATGTATGTTTGTTGCTATTCCTAGAAATCCCTGAACTCTCCAGTTTCTCTGCGACACCCTTGCAATCTCCATTTTTATCCATGGTGATACTTCATCACCCCAAAAGGAGTTCTTACAAATTCACAAATGGGGAAGGAACTTTTTTTTGGTACCGCACTAAATTCTTGATGTATTCTTTCGACCATCTATCTAATGAGGGTATCCATTAGGATATACTAGTGATATTTTTATTGATGTTGATTTGTTGAATATCGAGTATGTAAAAGGATTCTTTTCTGGTACGTTTCTTTCTCCATTCCACTACTTCATGAGTTCTTGCTCTGTTCTTTGGAAATTGTGACTGATGTTCCTGCATCGAGTGATTGATTTTAACATTTGTTACAATAATCCTCTGCAAATAATTTGATGTTGCACAATTGACCTGAATCGTGGAACTTATTTTCTCAAGATATATGGCGCTATGTGAGCAAAAACTTTTTGTCATGCAATTTGTATCTTATTGCTCCCTCAGAATTGCCATAAATTCAGTTTTAGTG
Source organism: Drosera capensis (assembly GCA_001925005.1). Lineage (NCBI taxonomy): Eukaryota > Viridiplantae > Streptophyta > Magnoliopsida > Caryophyllales > Droseraceae > Drosera > Drosera capensis. The sequence goes on from LIEC01011690.1 coordinate 62,977, forward strand.
ACTAATATTATTTTTAATTGGAATGTTCATTGCTTTTGCAAGGTCTTTCAACAAGACAGACCCAATGACATGTATTTGTTGAAGTTTACATTATGCTAAGATTTATAGTTTGTATTCTACCAAACTATCAATTTATAGTTTGTGTTCACCTTCTCACATGTATAATGTATTCTTCTCATTCTCCCCCTCATTTGTAATTGCATTTACGGTTTGACGTGATGAACTCCCTCTTGAGCCCAAAATTGATAAGCCTTTACATATTTTGGCAAGGTCGCCATGTGCCATGCTTTACCGTTCCCTTGTTTTGCGTACATGTATGTTCCGCTGATTGTACATTTGGGCTTCCTATTCCATCATAGCCGCAAGTAGCTTCCTCCTGTGCAGTTGGGTCTGTCTACCTGGCCCAGCTAAGTAGCTAACGATTGATCTGAAATCAGTTTTGTGGATTTAGGGAGGGCCTAATAAGGAGGTTCAACCTCTCAAACTGGGCCTAAGTCCCATATTGTAAGTTAAGTCCATCTTCAACCCTAACAAATGCTTATGGGTTCTTGGGGTATTTATTCATATGTAGCACTATTTCTTTTTTCTTTTCTTTTTTTGGGTCCATGGTCGAAGTATTAATCCACTTGCTCATGCATATTCTCAACAATACAAACTTTCATGCAGCTAGTAAGATTGGAGGATCTACATTGCAAGCTAGTAATTAATTAAAAAAAAAGGAAAGACATGGTGAACCATCAAAAATAGGGGGTAAAAGGAACAAATGGAAAGATGATAAGTCGTTGTCTCACAGTATGAACTCTTAGATTTTGCTAGTCACGCAGTAGTTTGTGGGTGGCTACAAATGGCCTACCCTGCATAAATGGTATTTGCAGTGGATCTAAAGTACCATCACATTCTATATCAGATAGTTGAAAATATCCGTTACATGATATGTCTTATTTATCTATCTATCTATTTATTTTTTTTATTTTTGTGAAAACAGTTTCTGATGGCACTACTCAAGGAAAAGCCACAAAAGAAAGACGGCAGCGAGGTTTATGCCTTTCTTGCAGATAGTTCTCTTAGTTCCTGATTTATTCACGTGTTCATTAAATGGGTGGTGGTCTGGGATGGTATGTTGCTGTTTCAGGATTTTTTAGACAGTGAAAGATTTATAGATGATCGTGATGACATAGAGGTTAATGGCTCAAAGTCGCGCACTGATGAAGAGCAAGAACAAAGTTTTGCAGTCTGCGAAATTTGTGATAATGGTGGTGATGTTCTGAGGCAAGTCGTTTTTCCATGGGTGCTTCATGAGTGTGTTTATGAGGTTGGTAAAATAAGAAGATATAATGTGTCTTAATTATAGTACTACCTCCATCCCAATAAACTTGCAACGTTAATCACGTAATGCACTCCCATCACATACGTATTTTAAGGAGCTTCTTTTGTCTATCAAATGAGGCCATTTTTTTACGTGAGGATAGAATACGTTAGTTTCACCATCATTGACATTTCCCTATAAATGTGTGAAAGAAGATGCTTGATCGTCAAATGGCTTAAATCAAATTTCGTCTCAAAAATCTCGAAAGTAAAAAAGTTAACAATTTCATTTGGACCGAGAGAGTAATTGTTTTACGTGTAATGCATCACTTCTACTCAGAAAACAATGAGGAAGACACTTTTAGTGCAAAACTAACCTCTGCCTTTTTTTCTTTCATGTTTTGTTTTTGTTGTTTCTTTTTCTGCGTAAAACAATACTTCCCCCATCCATGTATTTTGCATTGATTTGCCTAATTAGATTGCACCAACTTCTTTGCAACAATTCCTAATGTGGTCCTTTTTAGTGGAAATGACAAAAAACATCCTTCATCGTGCCAAATCTCGTGAGAGAAAACGTGAGTGGGTGAATAGTGAGGGCATTGTTGTTGAAGCTGTAATAGTCAATGTTTAGCTAAATGCTTGTGCCAAATCAATCTGTTTAAATTCATGACGGAGGGAGTGCAATGATGATTGCTGCCTTCTCTTTTTCTCTTACTCTTGAGTTTTATTTAATAAACTGTCACTTTACAGTTTCTCATCTACTGTGCTGCCATTATTATGCTAAACCTTTTGAAACCCAGCCTGCTTAGCTTCCCTGGTGGTGCATCTACACTTCTGCAAACAACACTTTTTTCCTCATCAAGGAATATATTATGTAGCTTGGTTGCTGTCCTGCTTTCACCTCAACTGTCCTTCACAAACCCCTTGCTATGTCAAGCTTCTAGTTTGCAGCCTATTATTCACACTATCCACATTATGAATGAGTCTCTAGGCATCATGACATGGCATCAAACAACCTTTCCCGATGTTTTGGGCTCCTCATGTTGATGGATGATGTTGTACATTTGTTTGGTTTCTATTCCTTTCTGCATGCCTCTTCTCAAGCAAGGGAATACTTCATCCTTACACAAAGAAGGCTCTTTTGGTATTGATTTTTGGATAGCATAACTTCTTTCACTTGTGTATAAGAGTATTGGGTATATCATGCACAGTACATTGACATACAGGAATATTATACACACTGATAGCACATTGATGTATTTGTTTCTTTGATGTTCTATTCTTTTTGTATTGATTTTTCGATAGTAACTTCTTTCACTTGTGTAAATGGTATTGGGTAAATATCATGCACAGTACATTGACATACAGGAATATTATATACACACTGGTAGCGCATTGATGTATTTGTTTCTTTGATGTTCTATTCTTCATGTCTATATGTTGTTGTTTTGTGGCTGTCTATATGTAATAGTGTCATGCTTGCTTGTGGGGTTGGAATACCCTGTTTTCTGTTCTCTGTGCTTCATCAATATAAGGACTACTGTAATACTGTTTTAGACGATGCAGTTGTGATGGCAGTTGCTTGAGATCATTTCATCCTCTTCGAACTGATCAGTCGGAGGAATCAGCGTGTAAATGTCTTGGTCTCTCTCAGAGTGAAATGGAAGTAAGTTTAATAAAAAAAAAATTCAATCTCATTTAATTGCTTCCATAACACATTTGAAATCTTTTAATTTCTTTTTTCAGATTTTGATTCATTTGAAATCTTTTAATTTCTTTTTTCAGATTTTGATTCATCCTCAATCAAATCAACCGACCCAATTCCAATCCAACCCCTAGTAAATCACATCAGCCGCTTCCCAAAAATCGTAACTCACAAACTTCAAGGTCAGTGTCATACTACTCATTCTGGCTTCCCATAAACTCCCGATCCTAGAATCCCACCACCACCAGCCCAGAACGACAAAAGAATAAGAGATTTTTCTTTGTTGTTTTCAATTTTTTAAAATATAATTAAGATGTTTTTCATAAAAAAAAAATGTAAAAATCTAACATTTATATGGATGAACCTTTTTTTTTTTGTTAATGATCAAGATATCAAAAAAATAAGAAAATTAAAAATTTAACATTCAAATGGATGAGGTTCCACGTATTGTCATATGGTTTTGTGTGTGTGTATATATATATAGATATAGATATAATAGATGTGAAAATGAAATGAGAGTGAAAGATGAGATTTGAAAAATAATAATTTTTTTTGCTTTGATTTTAGAGATGGTGACTAATGAGCACTTATCAAGATTAGCAATTAATATGGTTATAAGCACTTTTTACAGTGATCTCATCTGTTCAAAGTGCTTTTAATCGTATTTAATCAGCTTAAAGTCCTGACAAACAGGCTCCCTTGTAGCTCTGTATTCCTCTGAACTTGAGGTCACTGTTTAAATTGCGTAGGCAACCCTGACCTTCCTTTGTCAGAATTGCAAATACAAGCAGCACCAGTGCTTCTCATGTGGACGATTAGACTGCTCAGATTTGAATGCTAATGCTGAGGTACGAAAATCTGTATTCTAACTTTAACAAGTAGCACAACTTTTTTTTTTCTTCTTCTTCTTCTTCCTGCTCAGATTTTATTCTTAAAATACTTGTATCTATCAAAAGAAGTTACTCAATGATAAGTCGCTCCCTCCCTAATCATGAGGTGAGGGGTTTGGCACCTTCTAAGGGAATTAGGAAACAACTTCTTTATTATGAATATATAATAGTAGTAAGGTTGCGTACATTTTTCCCAACACACATGTTGCATCGGGATCATGTGGGTATGTTGTTTTGCTTTGCTTATTTTTATCCATTACCATATTGTCTTTAGCTTATTGGTTAGCTTTCATGATTATTTTTTTGGCATACTACTTGCATATAGTGAACAAGGTGTTTTTTGAGTGAGCAGTAGCTCTAGAGAAATGCAATTGGTTTTGTTTTGGAATGCATAGGCGTTTCTTTGTATCAATGCAACATGTGGTCGTTTTTATCACCCCCAATGTGTCGCCAAACTGCTTCAACAAGATGCTGCTTCTGCTGCTGAGCTTGAAAGGAAAGTTTGCATGTCCCATTCATAAGTGCAATGTTTGCGGAAAAGGAGAAGATCCAGAAGATCCTGAGTTGCAGTTTGCTGTTTGTAGACGCTGCCCAAAGTCATACCACAGAAAATGTTTACCAAGGTGCTATTCTTGGGAGAAGAAAGGATAACTTTTAGGACATTGGTGTTATTTTGTGGGTAGCATCTCTTCTAGTCCTAATGGGTTGTGCTTTTTTCCTGTTTTTTCAGGGAGATTTCTTTTGATGGTAGTGAGGAAGAGGGGGTTATTCCAAGGGCATGGACGGGTCTTTTACCAAATCATCGTATAAAGTGGATTTTATCTCTTCTTCTGTATTATTTATGTTACAAATGCATGATTACTTCTCTCGTTCTTGAGCAGGAAGCATGATATTGATGATGAGTTGGAACTCCTGCACGGAACCACATTAAGGTTTCCTGATTTTGGCAATAAAGTGATCAGACAATTCTCTTCGTTGTCACGCAGCAGAGATGTACCCTCATCTCTCAAGAGTAGACAATCACTAGGCCCCACTGCAACTTGGAGAACATCTCTTAAATCTGTGCATGACAACATGAAGTTAACCATCACTAAGGAGGTATGTTTTGATCAGGTTAAGGTTCAAAAATACCCGAAGACAACTTTCGAGGTTCTGAAAGGAGTTGCGTCAAGAAAACCATCCACTGGAAACAAAGCTGTTGCAATGAAAAAGGAGAAGTCTCTGGTCACTGACCTGGCAGAAAGATCTATAGGGGAGCAATTATATGCTGCACATAGCGAGCAATTTAATGCAGTAAAGATTACTAAGTTGGGAAAAGTTGCCAATGATGTCAATTCTCCTAAGAAACCTCAGCCAGCTTCCACATCTTTGTCCTCTCAAATTCCTCAATTGGATCAAGCATCTAAGAACAGGTATCCAGTGTGGCCGTGTGCTGATTATTGTTTGCTATACTAATATGAGTTTCAGAAGATGTTATTCTACTTTCTGTCTTGTGTAACATTGCTGATGCAGAATTCTGGGTTTAATCGAGGAAGCAAAATCGTCTGTTACTATGGATGACATCCCTGACAATCCTGACGATGTGTCTACTCATGGGTCTTCGATGAAAGCTTTTGTGGAGAAGACAGTCACACTGGGAAAAGTGGAAGGTGGTATTGAGGTATATCTTGCTACCAAATATGTTGGGAAATAAAAACTCAATTCTATGTAGCCTGATAGAAAATGCTCTGCTGGATCTTTCTCTAGCATTTACTTGCTGTTAAATGTTAGCAGCGGTGTATTATTTCGCATTCAACACTGGAACCTTTGGAACTTCTGCTATTGTTAAAAGATTAAGCCTCAACTAGGCTCACTTCTGCAATTGTTCCTTGTAGCATTCTCTTTCCTGTGGAACTTGTGGTACAAGTCTTCCTGCATTGGAACTTCACATGTTTTCGTTTTTTTCTCTTTTTTCTTCATTGATATTCTTTTACGTGTCAGCTTGTTTGGTGTACATGAGGTGCAAGCAAGCTGAATGTATTTCTGATATCATTAGGACTAAGTTGGAAATTAGTATTGATGTTATGCCATGTCTTCTCTTGTGGCCTTTGATATATTTCATGCCCCCCCCCCCCCTTTTGTAAAAATAAAATAAAATTATGCTGTAGAAGACTCTTTCTTTGTTGCTTTCCTGATCTACAATATACTCCACATATTGGCTTTGCACAGCCTATTCAAATTTGTATGTTGGCGATAAATTGATCATTTTCACATGACTGGAGTCATTTTTCTTGCAGGCCATTCGAACAGCTTTGAAGAAGTTGGATGAGGGTTACACTATCGAAGATACAAAGACTTTTTGTGAGCCTAATGTGCTGAATCAGCTTTCAAAGTGGAAGGTAAGAAATTAAGAATATGTTATCGGAGCGTTGGGTCGTCAGCAGCAGCAGCGTTCATGCTGCTGAAAACACCACTAAGTGAGGATTTATCCTATTGTCAAACACAATGTCAGATGGATTTCTCAATACTCGGCTGGATTTCTTCACATTTAGTAGGTTTTTTCCTGTTGATAGATCTCACAACATTTAGTAGGGTTTCTCCTTACAAAGTGGTTGTCTGCAGCAGCGTAGTGGCTGTTGCACATTTTTCCGGATGTAAAACTTATTTTTCTTTATGGTTCTGTTATAACCAGCTTTTTATGTAGTTGCATGCGAGCTAAATACTCTCTTTACCCCGAAGTATAGTAAACAGTTTGACTTAGCACACGGATTTATGTGTGAATTTTAGTAAAAACTCAATATTTTTTTTCGTAGCGGAGTTTACTGTAGTAGCTGAGAAAAGAGTTAGTAGGGTATATTGTTGTAAAGAATGAGTATTTTAGTATTCGTGGGATGAAAGCTTCGCCGAAAATGATAAATTTGCTATATTTTGGGACGACCCATATAGGAAATTGTTAACTATAATAATTCAGGATTGAGGGAGTGTGATTTCTGCTTGGGATGGCTGTTTATTCTTCTTTATTTCTGCAGGAAAGGCTTAGGGTTTACTTGGCACCGTTTCTAAATGGCATGCGATACACCTCATTTGGTCGACATTTTACTAAAGTTGACAGACTTAAGGAGGTATGATGCTCGATACTGGTATGGCTTTGACACTTGTATTTAGTATGATTTTCATTAGTATCTTGTTTTATTTTTTCAGTTTGTCAGATTTATCTGCGAGATGGATTAATTTTTATCTGTTTTAGAATTCTTTTGAAACTCCTCTGGCACTCATGTGCAGCTTGATACATACTGATCACCCAGTCTCTATTTCGCTGTACTGGGGGATAATGCAATGGTTACCTTAAAATGGTTGCAAACCATTTGGTTATGAGGCCCAAGTACTGTGCAGGCAGCTTTCACGAAGTCCAATAGATAAAACATTAACACTCGTCGATAAGACACATTCCTGTGTCAAGGAAGACACATTGCTAGTAATTAGGGTCTGATCACTGATTGGTAATGTTAAATGAAAGACAGGAAAATCTTAACAAGGAATACGGACTCATAAAAATAAAGACATGTGCTTGGGTTCGAATGCTTTTGTTAAATTGTAATGGGTGGTATGCAACCCAGAAAGATATGCAAAAGATGGTGGTGGTCTTCTGGCCCTTGTACTATGCTGCCCTGCCAAATGAATGGCCTAAAGGCCCTAAAGCAATCAGTGGATGTGTTCACTATAATTCGGAAACTAAGTGTCGTTTCTTAGCTGTAGACTCCCTTTTAAAGAAATATGCAACAAACAGACACATGGGTAATAAAATATGTAAAATGTGTAACATAAAATCGAGAATGAATTAACTTTTAGACTCCCCTTTTCCTCACTTTGGTTCCCATGACTGCTATTCCATGCTTCTGAAGAATATCTTTCCAGTATATGCTTATGATTTAATCCATATATAAGCGTTGGTGTTGCATTAAGCTTTAGTGTGTGAGACAATGATGCTATAAGACAATGTCTTCACTCTTGCAGTAGATCATTGCTATCATGAGCTCGCAGTTACAAGCATTGGCTGTCTAAAAGCTTATCCCCTCCTTCCCTCCGCCACCCCCCCCCCCCCCCCCCACAAACACACTTTTAGTCTGAGTTTTGTGTGTGTGTGTCTGTGTGCAGATTGTAAATATGATTCATTGGTATGTGAACGAGGGTGATACGGTATAGCTCTTCTTCTCTTATCCGAGACCTCTGGGGATCTCTTCTTTTGAAACACTACTGAATTTAGCTTTTTTATTTACAACGGGACGAATATATCCATGCATTGGTTTAAATGGAAACTCTGTTTTTTATTTCTAGTAGGCATCCTTTGTATGAAATTGTGGATATGTTTCTTAGTTCACCCCTATGACTTGAACCTTGCAATGAACAAAGATTAATAGAGCTGTGGTTTTTTTTATGTTGGATTATTTTATCCCCACAAGAATAACAGGCATTTCTCTTCATAACTTTCTTAGTGTACAGTATAGTATACAGTATAGTAAGCTTCCTCCGTTTCAAGTAACAAATGTGAAACTCATTTTTGTCACTATAATTTTCTCATTTTTAAGTTTGACACATGCTTGATATTTTTCTCTTTTCCAAATATTTGGTTTTAATGAGTTTGTAAGGGTTTGACACTGCATGCTTATGGTGCCAAGGCTTTTGCATTATGCTTTGTTGTGGTCCTTTTATTGTTTCCCGTGAACTAATTTATTTACCTTGATTTTCTTGGTATGAACAGATAATTGACTTCTGTTGCGGAGCTAATGATTTTAGTTTGCTAATGAAAGAAAAGCTTGACCAGATGGGCAAGAAATGCTATTTTAAGAACTTTGATATCATGCCACCAGAGGTACATGTTATCTGTTTATTTTGATTTTCAGAGTGATTTGTTAGTTACTGTGTTGTCAATTTTTGGCATCTTGTTACCAAAGGGTTATCAAATATTTCGCAAATTAAAAGCTGATAAAACTCATATCATTTCTGGGCCTGATACAAATGTGAACCCATACTCTTGGTGTAGTAGCCACTAGGTTCACACCTGGTCTGTTAGCAATTGCAAGTTTCATGGAAAACAACCGCTCTAAACAGGCTGCGAGAAAAGATTGTGGGATCTTTCTTTTATGGTGCACATGTTACCTTGCTGATTGAGGTGTTGTTTTTCGCGACTTAGTTAATCGTGTTGAAAGGGAAAGTCTTGTTGAATAGTGATGAAATTACTTCGAAGGAAATTTAATTGAGTGTGCGTCAGTGTCGAGTTTGGAATGAAGCCTCTGACGGGCACAAGTTGAACACGTACGCCCAGTGATCGTAATAGTCAAAATCATTTTCAGGTCAGAAATTCGTAAGGGTCTCAGCATGCAATTAACATATTGATGTTGGCAATTAGATTAGCTAAAGCAGCATATCCTCATAATCACACGTAGTGCAGGGTGTGGGTAGGTCTAAATTATGTAGTCTTGCTCTTATTATGCATTTATAATAGAGAGACCTGATGCCCTCTAAAGGTGTCAAAACTCCAGACCTTATGGTTAGAGGGTGTTAGAGGGTTTTGGGGAAGGGTTGATTACAACTAAATTAACCCTTCTATAGTTGGATCTAGTTGAAAATGGGGGCTGCAATTCTAGAACTAGCTGGATCTAGTTTCTAATGTCATTCTGTTAGTTTTCCCCCTCAATATCTACATCCGTCTCTTTAGTAGCATCATTTTCGGCTCTCCGTAGGTGTGTTTGTACCATTCTGCTTCATGGAGGCTGTTTTCTACATCCTCCTTCGGGGATTGCTTTTGTTGCTTGCCATGTATTTGGCACTTGATTTTTTCAATTTCATTGATGTTTTGTAGAATCGTTTCTGTTTCGAGAAGAGAGACTGGATGTCTGTATGCCGGAATGAACTTCCTGACGGTTCCAAATTGATAAGGGATTAGTCATTTCAAGTGTGAGCTAACTCTGCGTTGGTGCTGTTATGTACTGATGGCTGCCACTCCACTGTGTTCTTGCTGCTGCATGAGCAGATAATGGGGCTCAATCCTCCTTTTGGATGTAAAGCCGCTCTAGCTAACAGACTCATCAATAAGGCTCTAGAATTCAGGCCAAAGCTTGTGATACTTTTGTGCCTCCCGAGACAAGACAGAAAGGTAAGGCCCTAGAGACCCTTGTTCCTAGACGTGTAAGCCTCAATTATCGTTGTCATACTGTGTGTTTACTGTCATTCTCCATTTGTTAGGTTGGATAAGAAGAGAAAGCCTTACGATCTTGTGTGGGACGATAATCAGAAACTATCAGGAAAGGTATAAGTCGAGGTCCTTCTTCAAGTATGCCAATATTTTCTATGGTGCCTTGTGTTCATTAGTTGATATCTTGCTTGTTGCAGTCGTTTTATCTTCCGGGATCTATTGATGTGAATGACAAGCCAATAGAAGACTGGAATAATGTCCCACCACCACTTTATCTTTGGAGCCGTCAAGATTGGTCTGCTGAACATAAGGATATAGCAGAGATGCATGGTCACCTTGGGGGATCAGTTGAATTTCAGAGGTAATGAAAAGTGATTAGCAGAGATGACATTCCTTAATTTTTCTGGGTTTTTGCAATTAGGTGCTCAAATTTCAATTTTATTTTTAATATTTAATAGCCCTGATGAGACAAAGGGTACTAAATCAGCCCTAGAGATTGCCACTGAACCCGTATGCGAGGCTGCTGCTAATCCTGCACAAGATACTTCTGCTAAATCCGCACTAGAGACTCCAGCTAAACATGCACAAGAGACTTCTTGGAAACCCACACAAGAGACTGCTGCTAACCCCACACCAAATGCTTCTGTTAACCGCACGCCAGTTGCTGCTGCTAATCCTACATCGGACATTGCTGCTTATTCCGCTCTGGGGATTCGTGATGAAGATGGAGATGTTACCATGGAGGCCGATGATGAACCTCGACTAAATGATGCACCAAATGATTAAAACAAAGAGCAGGGAAATATCAATGCAAAAGCTATACCTGCTGATGCCACCAAAGAGAGAGTATCCCCTGAAAGTATCAGATCCGAGAAATGCTTAATGGAAAACCAATTTTCTAAGAAGCGTAATAGAATGAGTGCCGAAGCACCCGATAGACATCAGAATTACAAAAGGTATTCATCATCTGAATTCTACTATGGAAGACAAAGACAATCACTGTCTCCTGCCGACAATGTAGTTGATGTAAGGACCGCAGACAGATGCTCATTCAGAAACGACACTTCAGGTGCTATTGAGATTGAAGATAGCCACCTTTTCCTGCGCAGGTTTGCTAGTCCCCACTCACAGAATGGGTTGGCACATTATGGATCATCAGCATATGAACAAACAAGCCTTGTGCCACAATCAAATGATCACGTGGGTGAAATATCCAGTCAATACGCTTTTGGGACCTATGACCCTTGTCCCAACAGCGCACAGAGATGGGAATCAGTCAGCGTCCAGGAGCCTGATTATGGAGCCAGTAATTATGCTAGAGAAGTTGATAGCTTGAATTTCAGACCGTACAACAGAGAAATAGATCCGACCTGCAACCATCCGCTAACCATGTCTACCATGCAAAGGCATGCACCTAGACTTGATGAGCTGAACCATCCTCGAATTGGAAACCCAGGGTCTGAACGTCCTGTGGGTAGTAGGCTTGGGATGTACGACACCTATCAACCAAGGTTTGGAGGAGGCAATGGCCCTATGGGATTTGTGCGAGCTCCTTCATATCATCATCAGAGTTCGTCGGGTTGGATTCAAGAGTAGAGCATACGCGTTCACTTACCAGGAACCTCAAGTATGTACTTGAAGACTCCTCTGTGTTCATCGGGTTGCCATTTGAGGCTCTTGTTGGACAGTTGTTGTCCACATCCTGCAATCAACTTGTAGCTTAAGTTTTTTCTTTTAAAATTTCACAGAATAATTATGTGAATGTAATGGAGTAAACTGTTTTGTGGGGCTACTGCAGGGCAGGGCATTGCTGACTTGACATTTTCCTTGGTCGTCAGGTTTTGACCCAAATTTGTAAGATCTTGACCCCTGCACTGATATCCTTCTCTCTTGGCAGCGGAGGTGGGAGAAATTAGAAGAGAGAATTGCGTATGTTCTGTAGATTATGTTTGGAGGTATGAAGGCACACTACATTTGTTCTTTGAATAATCCTGGGTAGCAAGACTGGCAATTTCTTTCATGTCAATCCTGGGTATGATGCTATGAAATAACTTTTCCATTGAGGGTGAACTATTTTAGGCCATTAGAAATATTTTACCATGGCAAATCCTTTTGCCTATTCGATTGGAGTTGCTCTTAATTAGAAGATACACATGCGGAAAATGATATAGCAGATCGAGCAGGATCGTGAGGTGCAAAATGGATTCACATGGAGCTTCAAGAGTAACTGAAATCATGAAACACAATCGAACATTAATGCATGACCTTTGGCTTAATCATGGAGAATCTCAAATCATGAAACTTTGTAATGGACATCGCCCGTGCTTCAGAGTGAGGATTCCTTCTGTTTTGGTAGAGCTATCGGGTAGAATTTAGTCGGAGCAGCTCTTTGAGCCTATCCCATCCAAATGCGGCCTCCTCCTTATGCTGCTTAACAGTTTGTCACCATAAATTCGCTTGGCCCTCGGGGAAATACAGACCCCACCTTGAGCTCGTCGGGTACTCCAACTGACGTCAAAAAGTTTCTTTCGCATCAGGTCCGCTTTTCCATCGTATGGAGAAAGGTCAAAGCTCATTAATTCCCGTTGATAACGCTAACCACAGTCCGTTTTAAAAATTTTGATAAGTTATCCTAGAAGCAATTAATTGATTGGTAAAGACCACATGAAATTTCATTTCATTAAACAACGAGTAAGCATTACAAAAGTTCAAAACAGTTGGCATTCCATACTTCCTACACACTTTGTAATGCTTCCCTCACTGACCTCCACCTTGAGCTCGTAGGGTACTCCAACGACGTCAAAAAGTTTCTTCGCATCAGGTTCGCTTTTCCATCGTATCGAGAAAGGTCAAAGCTCGTTAATTCCCGTTGATAACTCTAATCACGGTCCGCTTTAACATTTTTGATAAGTTATCCTGGAAACAATTAATTGATTGGTAAAACCCCATGAAAATTCATTTAATTAAACAACGAATAAGCATTACAAAAGATCAAACAGTTAGCATTCCATACTTCCTACACACGTTGTAATGCTTCCCTCAATTTGCTCGCTAGTTTCTATTCCGGTTATGCGTAGATACATTCCATAACCCCTTCGTGTGAAGAGGGTTGGTGCTACTACCCTCATCGAGTGGTGTTGAATGGTGGATAGCCTCAAGTCCTCTTCAGCGGCCGATTCGTTTTTGGCGTGGTTGTCAATTTTGGTGGCTTGGTTGGTTCCTTGGTATGCGTTTGTTTTAGTTTGTAATTGTCAATATTGGTGATCCTATGCACTTAATAGGTAGGGTCAAGCAATTGATCAAGACTTGGGAAGAGAACAAAACAACATGCTCTATATGTACGACATTTGTTTTCAGAGCAATGCAATAGGATGAGCTAAGCAGTTCGTGACAACATACTCCTTTTGAGCTAAAGTAAACACATTTGAGTGAATCTGGTGAGATTTGTTAAAGGAGTAGTGCATCATAATCTCTAGAGGTGAAGCTGCTGGTGTTCAGGTGTAACTCTTTTATATCCTGTCTTTGGATTAGTAGATTTTTTCATCTTTGGCGACCTCCTGTGGTTTTTTTTTCCTTCTTTGTCTTTTTTTTTATCTTTGCTATTTAGTTTTCGCTCATTGGTGCAATATTTATAATATTCTATTTAAGCCGTTTAGGTTACTAACGGTAATTTATAGTGATGGTAAAATCAACAAACTATCGACCGTAACAAACTGTTATCAGAGCTTAGTAGCGTTCAATCTTTATTTTTGACACCGGTTAGCCCACACAGTCTTAGGAACGGACATTATTAATTCTGACATTTAATTATGTCCATTGGATTTTATTGTCTTATTTTATTTACTGCGGTGATAAGAATGTGCAATTCGTTCAATTGTATAGAAATTGATGAAACAAAACTGAGATATATTAGTCATAATATAGTTAGTATGTTTAAGCTAGAAAACAAATAGATAGTTGCAATTTAGGACGGATGCTGAGGAGCAGACGGCTACAAATGATGGACATTGTGTAAGCTACCAGATGCAGACTACTAGAGACGTTTTTGGATAAGTAGTTAAGGCATTAATGAGCAACAAAAGACCATCAAAGACTTCAGGATCTGGGATTGAGTTTACAGACGAGGACCAATATTGCAAATCATAATGTGCATCAGATCTGAGTGCAGACCGAAAGTTGCAGCAGGGACTTGGTGAAGGCTAGGATTACAGAGTGTAGACTAGGTCTTACAATACTGAATGCAGACTAGAAGTTACAACAGATTGAAGTACAACAGAGATGACTGCTAAGGTGGGGTCAAAGGTCTGAAGTCATTCAAACGAATATTTGAGGTGCAGACAGCAACAGCATAAATTCTGAAGTAAGTGGACTGCCAGCATCAGAAACAAGATGGTGGGGGACACGAGTGGCAAGGTGTCACATCAAAAACAGTACCATGTTGCTTGGTTCATTCCCTGAGCTTATAAAAGGGAATTGTTGAGGTTCATTGAAGTAAGGTTGTTGAATGTGATTGAAAAGCAAGCATGCAAAGCAATCAAAAGTTCAAATATTACTCAAGAGAGCTAATTTGTAAAGATCATAGTGAAAAAAGTATCACTAGTCTGCAGAAGAACACATCTTGCAGCAGAGTCCAACAGATTGAATCTATGCAAAGGATTTGAGTCCTTCATCTTTTTTACAAGTTAGATATCTTGTCAAAAAAAGTTTTCTTGTAAGCTACAAACAAGAAAATAGTGATACTCATCTCTTGGCTTGACTACACTAGTCACCAAGGGAAGACTAAACTAAACTCTCGATTATCATTTAATAATGAATGTCTGAACTAGTATAAATAATGTGTCTATTACTTACCTTTATTACTTTATATTTAAAATTGTTAGAAACAAATCATCACAGTCAAACAGAGATAGACTCAAAGAGTTTGAACTCTCTGCTGCAGACCACCAAGCATCATTTGTAGACTACCTAAGTAGTCTATATAGAACAGTGGTATGCAAAGAACTAGTATTCTGCATCAAATGTTAGAATAATTTTTTAAACAACCTATTCACCCCCTCCTTCTCTAGATTGAATCTTGAACCTTACAATTGGTATCAGAGTCTGACTTTCCAGACTCAATAGTTTGTGGAAAAAAAAGGTCATTATCTTATTTGCAAAGAAGTTATTAATAGTTTGTTTTCTGTAACCACTGGAAGTTGAGGATGCTTGCACATCTTGATTCAATAGATGAGAGAATGCAAGACATCATTGCTGATGGACCTCACATTCCAATGATGCCAGATCCAATGGATGTAACACTTGAACTATACAGACCACAAGTCCCTGGTCCAACCTCAGTCTACACCCAGATCTGATTCAATTCATGCCTTGCTATGTTGGTCCTCGTCTGCAAGCTCAATCCCATACCCTGAAGCCTTTGAAGTTATTTTGTTGCTCAAAAATGTCATAGCTGCTTAGCCAAAGTCCTTTATAGTAGTCTGCATCTGGTGGTTCACATGATGTCTATCATCTGCAGCCGTTTACTCTCCAGCATCCAACCTAGACTGCAACTACCTACTTGACTTCTAGCCTAAACATACTAACTACATTATGACTAATACATCTCAGTTTTGTTTCATCAATTTCTATACAGTTGAAGAGATTGCACATTCCTATCAATCTCTCCCTAAATTGATACTAAAAAAAACTCCTATATAAAACAACAAGTTTTCAACTTTTCTTCCTACTAGATTACATTGTTTACAACAAGCAATATAGATATTTATGCTTACCTTTGATGCTCCTTTTCTTTGCTGCACTTATGCCTTTGTTCCTCTTCTGATTCTTTTTTGCGTTTTTGAGATCTTTCTTCTGAATCTTTGTGTCATCTGAGTTCTTCATAGGACTGCTCCCCATGATGTCTTTGTCTCTTTACACACGTTTCCCTTTCTTTGCCAGAGGAACGTCTTTTCTTGGTTACATAAGACTTCTCCCCCTAAGTCTCAACTAGGGTCTTCTGCTGCTCTACTGCAAGACTCCTAGGAGTCTTCTGAGGCTCTTCTACAGTCTGTTCTCCCCCTTTTTATTTGTATTCAGGATGGAGGTGAGAGCTTCAAGGGAAGTGCGCACAGCTTGGAGTTCAGAGAATATGTTCTTCTAAACTACTTCCAGTTTGGTTTCAAGTAATCTAAACTTGGTCTCATTGATGCATATGGTCTCATTGATGCATATGGTCTCATCGAGTTATTGTTGAGTGGTCTACAGAGCCTTATTCAGCTTCCTTAGATCAGCTATATGTTGGCTTTTGAACTTGTTGAGATTTGAAGAGCTCAATCTGTATTGTTGAAGGTTGAGGGCATTGCCTCTTTGCATTTGGTCAATAACCCCTGCTACCAGCTTGTAAAGTGAAGTTCGTATGTATTCAAAGCCTTGGGTTCTGATTTGCCTCTCATGTTCAAACTCGTCTGCTATTGGCTGCAGGGTGTCAAGCAACTCATGAAGTGATTCTTTGTTCCATTCGCACATGTTGTAGATTTCTTGATCTAATCTTCCCAATCTGTAGCCTATAGTGTCCTCTGAGGGAAAGGAGTGTATCCTTTCTGCAGGTGGCCTTGGTTGAACTGAGATGATTTGAATGTCATCATCAAATGCATCCTTAGGTGTCTTGATTATAGATAGAGGAGTTGTCTGAGTTTCTGATGCACTACTGCTGGGGAGTCCTTGTGTAAAGTCTATAGAGGGTGGATCTGCTTGTGTTTGCACCTTTCCAAATGAGAAAGGTGGTGTAAACAACAGATTAGACAGACTTTGTAAGGCTAGACGAGTTGGAGTTGATTATTCTGCCTCTTCTGTATCCTTTGTCTCAGTTGCAGTGTGAGGTAGTGGTATATCCCAATCTGTTGTGGATGTGACTGTTGTTAGATCTTCACCTGTGGGCAGTTCCTCTGCTTGCTCTTCAGCTTCAGGGAGTTTCTCTGTAGTTTCTTCTTCTGCTTTGACCTCAGAAAGTTCCTCTGTAGTTTGTTTAGCTGCTTGATTTTCTACTTCAACATCTTGTGTCTCCTCTGCTGCAGGTTCCTCTACTGGAAACTCATTCTGTTGGTGTTGTGTAGTTTCTTATACTGTCGGTTCTTCTATGGTTTCTTCAATAATTGGTGCTTATTTATGTCCTTCATCAGCTTCTTGTTTTGCTACAGAGAACTTTGCTGTAGATGGTTTGTCAGCATGTTCTTCTACTGTAGGCTCATCATCTTTGGATTCTATTACAAGAGACTCTTCTGCAGTGGTCTCTGCTACTGTAGGCTATTCCTGGACATTTTCTTTTGCAACTTGATCAATGATGTCATCATCGTCATCATCCTGAGTGTCAGGATGCTGTTGATTATCACCATCATTACCATCATCACCTTATGGCTGATGTTCTCATAAGTCAGGTCTTGAGAGATAGTCATATATCTCTTGAGTTACAGCTTGGACATGTTTAACTAAGAGCTTCTTTAGCTCAGCCTCAACTGCAGGTGTATTTACAAACTCAATGGGTCTAGCGTGTCTGAGTCTGGTAGTCTTCAAGGTAGAGTCCTTAAATTCAAGTGCCCCATTGAATAGAAAGTGTGCTTTTTTTTTTTTTTTTGTCTTGTTGACCTACTGGTCTCCTTCTTTTGAAGCTGAACTAGTTGTTGGACTTCTGCTTCTAACATCCCCTCAGTTTCTCCAATGAAAGTTTATGATTTGTCTGGATTGATTCTATATATGGTCTTTGGTCCTGAAGGAATTATCTTTGGTCTGGAAGCCCTTGTTTGCCTTCTAGTTTTTATTGGCCTTTGGATTGGCAGTTTGTGCTGTGTCACAAACTCCTTAATCATGCCTTCCCTTTGTTCCTTCTATTGTATCTCAACTTGCTTCCTCTGGCTAAGTAGTTGAGAGATTCGAGCTATGTGCAGTTGAGCTCTTTCTTCTACAGCTCGAACTGTCTGCAGAACTGTGTCTATGACCTTTTCTGGAGAAGGTCTTGTTGGCTCACTTTAGTTGTTGCAGTTGACCATACTTTTGTTGCAGTAGTTGGTTGATCTTCGGCAATTATGGAAGTATCCATTCCACTTCTTATGAATGGAATAATTGCTATTGTAGTTGCCTCTTCTGTAGTTGGCCTAATCATTAGTGACCTTGCAGCCGAGGTGGGTTGAGGTAGTCCTGTTCGTTGTAATTCATTGAGATCTTCTTATATTCGCCTTGTCTCATCATGTGAGTATCCTTGTGCAATGAGCTCTTACCTCAGTTCAGCTCGTGGTTCTTCCCTAACCTATTGGTAGCTCTTTTGTGCTTCCATGATAAGGTTTAAAGGTTCTCATCTGCTCCGGCCTTCAGAAATTCCAATGCCAAATTGACATCATGAAGTGCTGCTACTTCTGGTGCCTTTGGGGGTAGAGTCTTTGAAGATGATGGTCCAACAATTGCCCTAGTCTACACTAAGATAGATTGTGCATCTATCTCCATGTCGGTTGTTTCTGCACCTGGAAGATCTGAGATTGTTTCCTTATCTGAGGTCTGCATGACGAGTTTTCCCTTGGATTCCCTGAGGTTCTTCAACTTTATTGGTTGAGCTTTGCTGACTTGTTATCTTTTTGTTCTTGGCACTGTTGTAGTGGTCTGCACTGCTGCTTTTGGAGATTGTTCTGTAGTCTTCCTGGTCTACACGCCTGTAGACTGTTGTGATTATTTTGCAAGTTTGATGGTAGTTTGCAAAGTTGTACAGGTCCAAGATATAATCTAGAGGGGGTGAATAGGTTAATCCAAAATTTTAGTAAGTTTATGCAGCGAATTATAGTTTTACAGACCACTGTTCTATGCAGACCACTTGGGTGGTCTGCAGCTAACACTTGAAGGTGTGCTGCAGAGACTTCAATTCTTCGAATTTGTCTCTGTTTGGCTATGAAGGTTGATTTTAACAGTTCTAAATATTAGACAATGAACGCAAGTAAGAGACACAGTATTTATACTAGTTCAGACACTTGTTATCAATTGATAAACAAGAGCTTAGTCCAGTCTTCCCTTGGTGACCAGTGTAGTCAAGCCAAGATGTGAGTATCACTATCTTTCTTGTTTGTAGCTTACAAGACAACTTCTTTTTACAAGATAAACAACTTGTGCAAAAGATGAAGACCCACGATCTTTGCACAAGTTCAGTAATCTGAACTCTTCTGTAAATGGTGTTCTTTTGTAGACTAGTAAACTCTCTTCACTATGAATTTCACGATTTAGCTCTCTTGAGTAATCTCTGAATATTGATTGCTTTGCACTCTTGCCTATCAATCCTTAATCAAAGAGCTCCATCGATTTCCTTTTATAGGCTTAGGAAACAAACCTAACCAGCATGACACTATTTTTGATGTTGACACTTTGCCACTCATGTCCCCCACCATCTTGTTTCTGATGCTGGCAGTCCATTAACTCCAGAATTTATGCCGTTGTAGCTTTAACTCAAATTTTCGTTTGACTGACTCCAGATCTTTGACCCTATCATCAGCACCCATCTCTGCTGCACCTTAATCTGCATACAGTATTGTTAGACCTCGTCTGCACTCAGATCTACTGCACATTGATGCATTCTATGTTGGTCCTTGTCTGCAAGCTCAATCCTAGATCCTGAATCCTTTAACGTTCTTTTGTTGCTCATCAATGTCTTAGTTGTTTATCCAAAGTCCTTTGTAGTAGTCTGCATCTGGTGGCTCATCTGATCTTCATCATCTGCAGCCGTCTACTCTTCAGCATCCAACCTACACTGCTTCTACCTACTTGACTTCTAGCCTAAACATACTAACTACATTATGACTAATACATCTCAGTTTTGTTACATCAATTTCTATACAATTGGAGGGATTGCACATTCCTATCAATCTCCCCCTAAATTGATGCTAACAAAAACTCCTGTGTAAAACAACAAGTTTACAACTTTTCTACGTACATAGTTACATTGTTTGGTAAACCAAAAAACAAAACAAAACAAAGAAAGAACAATATAGATATTTATGCTTACCTTTGATGTTCTTTTCCTTTGCTGCGTTGAGTCTTGTGTTCTTCTTCTAATCGTCTGCTACGCTTGGGAGTTCTTTGTTCTGAATCTCTATGATGTTGATGTCGTCTTCGTTCTTCATAAGATTACTCTCCCATAGTCCTGTGCCCTGAGGTCTGCTCCTTGTGATGTCTAGTTCTTTTTGTATACCTTTCTTCTTCTGCTTCTTCTACTCTTCGCTTTACTGCAGACTACTTCTCCCCCGTAGTCTGCTACTTTATTGCAGATTGCTTCTCCCCTTTTTTGTTAGCATTGAGGGTAGAGGCTAGAGTTTCAATGGCAGTGCGTATGCTTTTGAGTTCAGAGAAGACCTTCTTTTGCACTACTTGGAGTTATGTTTCTAGCAATCCAAATCTTGTATCATTTGTTGCGAATGTGTTTAGTGAGTTGCAGTTAGGTAGTCTGCACAGCAGTATGAAACCTTCTTAGATCAGCCTTGGTTTGATCTCTGAATGTGTTGAAGTTGGAAATGCAGATCCGCTGATGTTGAAGATTAATGGATTTGGCTTGTTTCATTTGATAAATGACTCCTACTGACATATGTTTTGTGTAGAGCAAAAATCCTCAAAGGTTTTGTGTTTGACGTGTCTTGCTACTTCTAAGTCTTTTGCAATTAGCTGCAGAGTTTCAAGAAGATCATGAAATGCATCTCTGGTCCATGAGTGCATGCCATAGATGTCTTGATCCAGCCTTCTAAGTCTGTAGCCCATGGTAGTTTCTGAGAGTGATGATAGTACTCTTTCTGCTGTTTGTCTTGGCTGAACTGAAACTATTTGAATATCGTCTTCTTCAAATGCTTTCTTTAGATTCCTGATTGTTGTTGGTGTCAACTGATCTAGTGTTATCTGTGATGTAGATATCCCACTGTGCATAGGTGCTTGTACTTCGGATTATGGATCTGCTGTAGTTTGTGCCAATCCAAATGAGGAAGGTGGCGTAAACTGGATGTTCATAATGTTATGAGCATCATCTTGAGAAGGAGTGACTCCTGCTGCAATTTGAACATCAATCGACTACATTGTTGTTGGCCTTTCTATATCCTTTGATGGAGTTGCCTCAGCTGCAGTGTTTAGTTGTTTGTGTCTCTGTTGCAGATTGGTCCTCTTCAAGTGCGTCTTCAAATACTTCTGGTTGTTCCTCGACGGCAGGTTGTTCAACCTTAGTTGGTTATGTTGATTGAACCTCAGTTGGTTATGTTGATTAAACCTCAACTGCTTGTTCTTCAACTGCAAGGGCGATGACTACTTGGGTTTCTACTACAGATTCTTCTGTTGTGTATCCCTCAGCTTTAACTTCATCGATGGATGGTACCAATCCTTTGTCAGCTTCATGTCCTTTAATAGATGGCTTAATTTCTTCGTCCTCTGCAGGTTCTTCTGCTGTAAGTTCTTCAGCTGCTTGTTTTGCTGTAAGTTCTTCAGCTGCTTGTTAAGGTAGTCTGCTCTTGTACTCCTTCTTCAGCAATCTGATCAATGATTGCATCATCATCATCCATAGCGTCTGGTTATGGCTGATCACCACCATCATTACCATCATCACCTGATGGCTGATGTTCTCCCAAGTCAGGTCTTGAGATATAGTCGTATATCTACTCGACTGTAGCTTGGACATGTTTAATTAGGAGCTCCTTTAGTTCAGCCTCGCCTGATGGTGTGTTGACAAACTCATTAGGTCTGAGTATATCATGTCGGAGTCTGGTAGTCTTCAAGGTGGAGTCCTTGAATTCAAGCACGCCATTGAAAAGAAAGTGTGCCTCTTTTGGTCTTGTTGACCTGCTAGCTGTCTTCTTTTCCAGTTGACCGCATTGTTGGACTTCTGCTTCTGTCATCTCATTAGTTTCTCCAATCAGAGTCTGAGATCCATCTGATTGACTATGTAAAGGGTCTTTGGTCTTGAAGAAACTAGTCTTGGTCTGGAAGATCTTGTTTGCCTTCCTGTCCTTGCTGGTCTTTTGATTGGTAGTTTGTGTTGTGCTATAAACTCCTGAATCATGCCTTCCCTTTCTTCTTTCTATAATAGCTTAGCTT
This sequence comes from Drosera capensis, assembly GCA_001925005.1. Classification (NCBI taxonomy): domain Eukaryota; kingdom Viridiplantae; phylum Streptophyta; class Magnoliopsida; order Caryophyllales; family Droseraceae; genus Drosera; species Drosera capensis. Next base: position 85,124 of record LIEC01011690.1, read on the forward strand.
GTTTCTTTTGGCTAAGCAATCGAGAGGTTCTAGTCCTGAGCAGTTGAGCTCTTTCTTCTATAACTCATATCATTTGTAGAACTATGCCTATGACCCTTTCTGGAGAAGGTCTCACCTTTGTTGTTGTTGTAGTTGTCCATACTTCTGTTGCAGTAGTTGGTTGCTCTTCTAAAATCGTAGAAGTATCCATTCCACTGCTTGTGAATGGAATAATTATTGTTGTTGTTGTTGGCACTGCTGTAGTAGTTCTTATTGCGAGGGAAGGTACAGCAGAGATATCTTGAGCTGGTCCAATATGCAAGGCTGAGAGATTGGCTTTTATTTCCCTTATCTCATCCATTGAGTATACTTCAGCAGCAAGCATTTGTCTGAATTGAGCTCGAGGTCCTTCACTAGTCTGCTCCAACATTAAACTCTTTTGAGTTTCCAAGATTAGATTTCGAAGGTTTTCATCTACTCCAGTCTTCAAGAATTGTAATGCCACATTGACATCATAGAGTGCGGCTAATTCTGGTGCCTTTGACGGTATTCTTGAAGATGAGGGCTTAGCAATGTAGGAATGTAGGAATTGGAATTGGCTTTGATTGAAGCTGACCAGCCCTCAACATCATAAGCATGGACCACAACAACAACTACAACCACATAATTGCCAAAGAGGGAAGAAGTAGTAAAAGCGCTACAGACGATGCATACCATACAAGTAAAGGTTCTGGAACACAGAGCCAAGACTGACAAAATTCTTTGCAAGCCTAAAAAGGATTCAATTATTCAAAAATTTATCAAGAAGCACAAGGTCCCAATCAAGTGGATGATAGGAATGTATAATCCTTCCAATTATATAGAAATTGATTAACAAAACTTAGAAGTATTAGCCATTATGTTGTTAGTGTGCTTAGGATGGAAATTAGGTAGGTATGTGCAGTATAGGTAAGATGCTAGAGAGCAGACGATCACAGATGAAGAGCAGTGTGTGGACAACTAGATACAGATTACTATAGAAAATTGGATTACAAAAGATCTGGGTGCAGACGAGGTTGAAGCAGTGACTGGGTGCAGATAAGGTCTCAATGATATAGAGTATAGACTGAGTTGAACTAGACTAAAGTGTTGTAGAGATGGTTTCTAAGGTTGGGGAGAAGTCTGAGGATCAATGAAATCGAAGATTTGAGGTTCAGAGTGACAGTACGAGGATCAGTGAAGGTTCATATGGGACAAGCTGTCAGCATCAGATCAAGTACACAGGTCACGAGTTCATTCCCTCAGCCTATTAGAAAGGGATCAAAGATCTTGAACAATGAGTTAAAGAATAAGTGATTGAACGTACAAATGTACAAATATAATTCAAATGAAAAACAGTTCAAGTGAGCTAAATTGAAGAACATGAAGAAAAGAGTTCAGTAGTCTACACTGAAGATCAAAAGCTACAGCAGAGTCTAGTGAAGAATCTATGCAAGGATCTAGGTTCTTCGCCTTTGACAACTTAGCTACCTTGTAAAGGGGTTGTCTTGTAAGATAAAAATAAAAAGATAGTAAACTCATCTCTTGGGTTGATTAAACTGGTCACCAAGGGAAGGCTCGAGAAAGCTCTTGGTTATCAGTTGATAACGAGTCTGTGAACCAGTATAAATCTTGTGTTCTTTACTTTTCATTACTATGAGCTATTAGAACTGTTAGGAATCAAACACAACATCAAACAGTGACAAACTCCCAAAGGTTGAGTCTCTCTCACACACCATCTCAATAGTCTGCAAGGAACATCACTGTGTCGAAACTCATTATTCCGTTGCATTACACTGATAATTTTTTAAACAACCTATTAACCCCCCCCCCCCACCACTCTCCCTCTAGGTTATATCTGTGGATCTTACACAATAACTTCATTAAACTTTATAACATGATAACAACGAAGTAGATTCAAGTGTGTATGGGATTTTACAACCAAAACAATCCAAGATGAGGAAGAAACTCAAATACAAAGTTGTCTCTAGCAAGACCAGCTCCTTCTCGATATGATCCAGTTAAACTTCATGAATCCTTGAAATGGTGTATGCAATCCTTGCTCCTAGCCTTCTCTTCTCCTCTAGTTTCTTAAAGGGAACTACAAAAACAATGGAAAAAAAAAGGCCCAAAACCCAAGGCTGAAGTCCGAAACATGTCAAGGTTCCGACTTGAACTCTCTAACACAGGACCTGTGGGGCAAGTGTTAGCATAAAAATAGCATGAATCTTATGTGATAATAATCCAACAAAAGGCCCAACAACATTAAGCCAAAAATCCTATTAGAAAAGGCCACATCTTGTTTCTGATGCTGGCGGTCCACTAACTTCAGAATTTGTGCCGTTGCTGCTTTAACTCAGTTCCTAGATCCTAAAGATTTTGATGTTCTTTTGTTGTTTATCCATGTCTTTATTGTTTATCCAAAGTCCTCTATAGTAGTCTGCATCTGGTGGCTCATCTGATCTTCATCATCTACAGTCGTTTGCCCTCCAGCATCCAACCTAGACTTCACCTACCTACTTGACTTTTAGCCTAAACAACCTAACTACATTATGATTAATGCATCCTAGATTTGTTACATCAATTTCTATACAATTGGAGGGATTGTACATTTCTATCAATCTCCCCCTAAAATGATGCTAACAAAAACTCATATGTAAAACAACAAGATTACAACTTTTCTTACTTAAACAATTATATTGTTTTAACTTACCTTTGATGCTCCTTTCCTTTGCTACACTCTTATGTTCTTCTTCTGATCGTCTGTTGCACTTGGGAGTCCTCTGTTCTGAGTCTTTATGATGTTGATATCTTCTTCGTTCTTCAAAAGAGTGCTTCCCCTGAGTCTTGTGCCCTGTGGTCTGCTCCTCCTTGTGATATATGGACTTTTGGCTAACCTTTTTGCTTCTTCCTTTGCTACTTTTCGTTTTACTGTAGACCTTTCCCTTTGAGTCTTCTGCTCTGCTGCAGATTGTTTCTCCCCCTTTTTTTTTTTTGCATTGATGGTAGAGGGAAGAGCTTCAATGGCAATCCTGATGCTTTAGAGTTCAGTGAATACCTTCTTCTGTACTACTTGAAACTGTGTTTTAAGCAGTCCTATCCTTGTGTCATTGTTTTAAGCAGTCTGCACATCAGTTTGAATCATTCTGAGCTCACCTTTAGTTTGGCCTCTAAATTTATTGAAGTTTGAGGTGCTGATCCGTTGATGTTGGAGATTCATTGACTTGACTTGTTTCAGTTGATCAATGACTTCAGCTATTAAGGTGTTGAGGGTTGAGCGAAAGTCTTCAAAATTTTTGTGTTAGACGTGCCTTTCTGCTTCCAGATCTTTTGCAATTGGCTGCAGAGTTTCAAGAAGATCATGAAAGGCATCTCTGGTTCATGAGTGCATTTCTTAGATGTCTTGATCCAGTTTTTTAAATCTGTGGCCCGTGGTAGTAGTTGATGGTGATGATGGTACCCATTCAGCTCTTGGTTTTGGCTGTACTGAGACTATATGAATATCATCTTCAAAGGCCTCCTTTAAATTCCTGTTTACTGTTGAAGTTAATTGATCAAGTGTCCTTTAAATTGTAGAGATCCCACTGTCCATAAGTACTGGTACTTCAAATGATAGATCTACTGCAGTGGCTGTTAGTCCAAAAGAGGAAGGTGGCGTGAACTGAATGTTCATAAGATTATCAGCATCATTGTGAGAAGGAGTGACTCCTGCTTCAACTTAAGCATTCGTCGTCTGTATTATTGTTTGCTCATCTGCTCCTTTTGATGGAGTTGCCTCAGCTGCAGAGATAGTTACCTCTGTTGCAGATGGATCTAGTTCAAGTGCATCCATGGATGTTGCTTGTTGTTCTTTGACAGCAGATTGTTTACCTTCATTTAGTTCTATAGATTGAATCTTTGCTTGACCCTCTGCTACTTGTTCTTCAACTGCAAGGGCAATGATTACCTGGGTTTCTGCTACAGATTCTTCTGTGGCATATCCCTCAGCTACAGCTTCATCATTGGATAGTTCTATGTCATCTGTATGGCCTTCATTAGATGTCTTGATTTCTTTATCCTTTGCATTTTCCTTTGCTGCATATTCCTCAACTACTTGTCCGGCTATAGGGTCTACTGCAGAGGACTCTACTGCATCCACCTTGGTTAAGGAAGTTTACTCATATATGCCTTCCTTAGCAATCTGATCAATGATTGCATCATCATTATCCTGAGTGTCTGGAGGTGTCTCATCACCATCATTTCCATTATCTCATAATGGTTGGTATTCTCCTAAGTCAGGTCTTGAGAGATATTAGTATATCTCCTCGATTGTAGCTAGAACATGCTTGGTTAAGAGCTTCTTGAGCTCAGCCTTGACAGCAGATGTATTTATTTGCCTGAGTATTGTGTATCTGAGCTGAATTATTTTCAAGGTAGAGTCCTTGAATTCAAGTGTGCCATTTAGGAGAATGTGTGCCTCCTTAGGTCTTGTTGACCTACTGGTTGTCTTCTTCTATAGTTAGGCTAGCTGTACAGCCTCTACTTCTATCATCCTTTCGGATTCTCCAATTAAAGTATGAGATCCGTCTGGATTGACTCTGCCAAAAGTCTTAGGTCCTGAAGGTACCAATATTGGTCTCGAAGATCTTGTTTGCCTTTCAGTCATAGATGGCCTCTTGATTAGGAGTTTATGTTGAGCCACGAACTCCTAAATCATGCCTTCCCTTTCTTCTTTCAGCTGCTGCTCAGCTTGTTTCTTCTCTTTAAGTAGTGAAGAGGTTGTTCTTGCTGTTTTGGTCCTGAGCCGTTGAGCCTGTTTTTCTATGCTTCACATCATCTGCATGACTGTGTCTATGACCTTTTCTGGAGAAGGTCTTATCTCTGTTGTTATGGTTGTTGGCTCTGCTACAGTGGTTCCTATTATTATGGAGGGTACAGCTGAGGTAGCTTGAGCTAGTCTAGTCTGCAAAGCTGCGAGATCAGCTTCTATTTTCCTTATCTCATTCACTGTGAATCCTTCAACAATGAGTCTTTTTCTGAACTGAGCTCGAGGGCCTTCAGTAGTCTACTCCATCATTAAACTCTTCTGAGTTTCGAAGGTTTTCGTCAACTCCATTCTTCAAGAATTTTGAATGCCACATTGGCATCATGGAGTGCAGCTAACTCTGGTGTGTTAGGAGGCATTCTTGAGGATGAGGGCTCAGTAATATGTGTCCAATCTGTGCTTCTGTAGATTGTACTTCCACCTCCATTAGAGTTGATTCTGCAGCAGGATGATCAGAGATGGTTTCTTCATCGGAAGCTTGCATGATTAGCTTCTTTTTTGTCACCCTCTGCTGCTTCTTCTTGGGTGGTAGAGCTTTTCTTGCAGGTACTTTCTTGATTTTCTTTGTCGCTGATCTTGTTTGTACTACAGCGGTCGTCTGCACAACCTTTCTTCTCGTCTGCACTATTGTAGACTTGGGTGGGTGGTCTGCAGGCTTGACAGTGGTTGTCACTGCTCCAGTCTGCTTTGTCAATCCAATAGACTGCTTGCCTATCTTCTTGACGTCAATTTGCTTGGCCATCGTCTATGGCCTCCCTTCCTTGTCAAATAGTGAGAATTTTTTCTTGAGAAGGATTACCAAACAATGGCTGTTTTGATTGTACAGCCTTTGCAATCTGATACATGAGCAATTTTGCCCAATTGACTTCGTGTCCTGTGAGTATGGCACACATGATCTCCTGTTGATCAGTTATAATCTGATCTTTGCTTAATTCTCTGCAGAGGATGACTTTCTTGACTATGTCAGCAAGCAGTTTGTGCTCCATTGACAGATACTTCTTCATTGTTCGTATCCCCTCGTTCCATCGTTCTTGACTCAGCATAGCATGCCTTCCTATTGTGATGATGGTTGGTGGAATAACTCGTGAGCCTTCATCTTTCAGATTGAAGAGCTGTGCTAGATCTTTTGGTTTTATAGTGATGCCCTCTTTCTTTGCAGTAGAGGTGTATGTGACTTGTTGCAGGTCTTCTACAACTTTCTCCTTTTCAAAGAAGTCTAGAACTTCATTGTCATAGATCCTGCTACTTTGTTCACACAGGTTCTTGAGTCCCGCCTCTTGGATTAGGTCAGCTACATCTTTCACCTCATCTTATTCTTCCCGAACACTACTGAAGTCGAACACAACTCCAGTTTGAAGTTCGATCTTCTTTGTGGGGCTCTTTTTTTCTTCAGATGATTTGAGGCTCTTTTGGAATGTGTTTGACGATGGGTTGGCCATTTCGAAGAGTGTTTGCTAAAGAATTTGAGTTTCAAAGATGATCTTGAGGAAATCGAAAACTAGGGTTTTCAGTTCTTGATTGTAGTAAAGGGTTTCAAGATTAGAGAGAGAGATTATAAGAGAGTATAAAGTAATTTTCGTTTGGAAAAAATTCTCCTATTATAGTCTCTAAAAATATTACCGTTGCTAGAAGTTTCTAGCCATTACACAGTGTCAGCCAATTATTTTGACCATTGCGTGATTTGTGAAAAATCGTTTTTGTAAAGTTTATATTCTTTCCAAAAATAAATACAGTAAAGCAATATTACTTCTAGTCTGCATCCACGTAAGCAGTATGCAGTAGAGCAATAACACTAGTGTGCATAAAATAATGCTAGTTTGCATTCTACATGTGCAGTAGATTACGAAAGCATTTTTGGTCAGTTTCACTGTTTTAAATCAAGTATACCCAATTCTCCTCTAAATTGAGTAAACTTACTCTCATCGAGAGGTTTTGTAAAAATATCTATAATTTGTTTTTTCGTTGGAATATATTCCAATTTAATGTGACCCTTTTGCAAATGATCCCTAAGAAAGTGATATTTGACATAAATATGCATGGTTTTTGAATGAAAAACTGGATTTTCTGAAATTGTCATTGCAGACGTGTTGTCACAAAATATAAAGGTTTCAGAGAATGTCATACCATAGTCTGTAAGTTGTGACCTCATCTATAGTATCTGTGTAGCTCAACTTCCTACAACTATACACTCTGCTTCTCCAGTAGAGGTTAACACTATGGTCTGCTTCTTGCAAAACCAGAAAATTAATCTTGCACCAATAAATTGACATGCTCCACTTGTGATTTTCCTGTCAACCCTTGGATACCATACACTTAGGTTTGGAGACCACTTGTTGATTTTCCTGTCAACATGGCACCTCATGGATGGCTAAGTCAATTACCTCGAATTCTACCATCCTCTTTTATAGACGATCGGCCCAACCTTGGCAGGAAACCACAAGGGGGCACCAATGGGACTCTACCACATCACTCCAACTGTCATTCATTGTTCCGCCATTAGGACATCATCTTTAATGGCCCGGAGCCCCACACGGCGTTTCAAATTCTGCCATTTTCACGTCATCATTAATGACTCAAAATTCCTAGGTCAGTTTAGATTCGGCCTTATCCTCTTATCTTGAACAGATAGACCAAACTCAGGAAACACTCAAGGAAAAGGGTCTCAAACACAGGGAGAGGTCATGTCGGTCAACATCGAACCTCCGACCAATGGGTCATTTGAAGGCCCAAAACCCAAGGCTGAAGTACGAAACATGTCGAGGTCCCGACCTAAACTCTCTAACTCAGGACTTGGGGAGCAAGTGTTAGCATAAAAATAGCATGAATCTTATGTGATAAAAATCCAACAACAGATCCAACACTATTAAGCCAAAAAGCCTATGAGAAAAGGCTACATGGCACCTCATGGATGGCTAAATCAATTACCTTCTAAGATAATGACAAGTGTCCACCATGCAAATGGTAAATACTTTTAGCTTTCTTTGGCACTCTGGCCATTAATATCACTGCTAAGCTTATGCTCACTTGTTTTGTGTTTTCTCTTTCTGTTCTATTATAAATGATTTCAAGTAATTGAAGATAGAATGGAATTAGAGTGACGTAGCGAAAGCTTAATGGATTTTGAAAAGGTTAAGGATGATTAGATAAGTGTATTCGGTATGAAATTATCGACTGAGTTATATTTTATGGATTTTAGAGGATCATTTTCGCCGCTGTTTGATTTGTAAGATTGGGATTTGTTAAGTAATACATGATGAACGATTAATTATTGTATTTGGAACCTATGTAGATTCGGGGCGTTATAAAACTAATTAGGTAATCAATTCGGTTCGTTTTAAAACTGATTAATTGAGGTTTTGAATCGTTTAACCAATTAGTGTAACCAAACCAAATAAATCATTTAACCAAACCAATAAACCATTTAAACGAACTGATAAAGCGATTAATCCAACGAATTAACCTATTAAACGTTTAATCGATTAGGACCGATTAAAAACCAATTAGAACCGATAAGAACCATTTAAGAAACGATTACGAACCTTGTAACAAAATCCAGAAATCATTTAACCGAAACTCAATTAAAGGTCTTTTAATGGAAATCGATTAAAAAAGAATAATCCGAACCGATTAATACTCCCTTCGTCCCAAAATGAGCGCAACATTTAGACATGTCACGTGTGTCGATGCAAAATTGAACACGCAGACGTATTTTTTTTATAAATTTATCGTGAAACATAAATGATTGTATAAATTACATACTTCCAATAATACATGTTACGGGAAGATTAGACGTGATTTGATATGCAAACAAGACTTGTATTCATAAGTATAGAATAATACAAAATACATATATGTTGTAATTATTATGGGACGGATGGATTAAACAGTTTCAATTTTAGATTTAAAATCGATTAATAATCAATTTATTTTTAATTTTCATGGTTCAAAATCGAACCAAATAAAAGTCGATTTATCGAAATCGAACAACTTAACATCTAGAGAGACAGGGAACAATATAAACAACATAATCGAGTTATCTAAAGGGGCAGAGAACAATATGAACAATTTCAACAACAATCCACTTTATTTCGTCATCGATAGAGTCTACAGAAGATGAGATATACAGAATCTTCCACCTATCATGACGATAGAAAAATTATTTCCTCATATCTTCAGAAAACAGATATATAATAACAATAATATATAGAAAAAGAAAACATAAAACAATGTCTACATATCAAAACATGACATGATGCAATAACAGAATTTTAATACTAAAATAACACAAAATGAAAGATAAGTATCAAATAAAACAACAAAACTAAATTATTATTATACTCTAAAAAGATTTAAATCGTCCCGTATGTGCGACTATCCTTTATCATTGATATCCTACTACACCTGCTAGACCTATTTATGACCGGTATAAACGACTTCAACACAGAGAAAACTATATCCGGCACCGGAGAAGCAAGGCGGCATCAATCTCACCCCCGAAATAATCCCCAATGGCGACGACAATGGCGGTTCCCGACGCCGCCGCCGACTCGGTAGTGAACTTCGACCCAGAATACGACGACCTAATGATGGAAGAAGACGACGACACACCCCTAGACGATTCCACTGCTCCTCGTATCCCGAAACTCAAGTCCGCCATCACTGGCGCCAAGATGACCAAAGGCAGAGGGTTCGTCGAAGGCGGCGGTGAAGGAGAGCGTGTTAGTCGACTTGGTGGTCTAGGGTTCGATTCGCTGCGGGACGATGGCGCGCCTGGGCCGCTTAGATGTAGGCGCCCTTGTTGTCTCGGTTGTTTTGGTTACTGTTTGTTTGTGGATTGAAGTGTAATTTGAGTTGTTTGAATTTGAGAAATCATTGGATCTGTCGGAGGAATAGTGAATCGTAGGCCAACGGTGGTGTATAGGGTTTAGGGGAGGAAGTGTGGCGCAGTTGTAAGCAACCATTTACGTGGTCAAGGGTTCTATGTCTCCCGAGGACAATAGGTTGTTTCTCTGAGTATAATGTTACGATAGGGGTAATATTGTATATGTCTTGCTCTCCTCGCTCCCGGTACTTGGCGGGATTATGTGGTTTGGTGCCTTTCTCTTTGCCTTCTGGGAACAGGGTTTATGCTTTTTGAATGTTGAATGGGAAATAAGATAGAGATTGTGTGACAAGGGATTGGATGAATGGGCATTGCTTGTGTGTGAGTGTGTTGAGTGCAACAAATATTCTATGGTGTCCCGTACCCATCGACGGATAGAAATGACTTATTGCCCTAGCCACTTTTATCTGGACTTAAGACTCGTTAGGGATGGGAAGTAAACACTAGCTTAGGAGGACTTTCCTCTGGAGGGTGAGAGATGACTTGATTTGGAGAATATGCTGAACACCCTTGTATCCTTTTATGTGGGTACAATGATGTGTAAATTGAGTGGTGTATGTTGGTCTATGATGCTTCTCAACTTTAGCATGTGAATTCTAAGTGGCGTATTTGAGAATGAAGATCATGTGTCTCATTTTCGTTTAGATTGGTGCCAATGTGCCTGGTTAAACAAGCGTAAAAGATAATCACGCCATGGCTTTAATAGAGTTTGTTGAGTTTGAGTGAGCTTTAATAGAGCAAGCTTGAGTCGGTTGTTGAGTAGAGTAACTGATGACTACAATCTGGCTGGTTAAGGTTGGGAGTTGAGTTTGCTTTAATAGGGCAAGCTCCAGTTAGCTTTAATGGAGGAAGCTCGAGTTAGGTCAATGAATAGAACAGTGTGTTGTTGTCTTGCTGTGTGGATAATCGAAGAAAAAGTAAATGCATTGATGTTGCCTTAGTTGTTTTTATTCTCACTGTTGGAGAGAAATAAAGTGTAGCCTGTGTTGGAAACATGGTGTTGCCGTTCATGACACTAGGGCTGGATAATGTTTTATTATGTACAAACTTGAAACGGAAAAAAGTTGGTGCCGCAAGTGACAACTAGCTCGCTGCTTAGAGTACTGGATGTTTTGGATTTTATAAAGTTGAAAATATATATTGTAGGTTGATAAATGTACAGTGAGGCTTTATTTGTAAATCTATTAAGCATACGCACATAAAGCCTGACGGTATATGATTATCGACATATGATTTCGATTAAGCAATCGAAATGGCTTCGGCGAACGTTGCGGCTTCGGTCAACGTGGCCGAGACAACGGTTGTGACAACGGTCGCCCAGTACGACCAATATGCGATTTTTGTGGTATGTTGGGTCATGTGCATGAAAAATGCTATAAGTTACATGGGTACCCAAAAGAAGGCAAAGACAAGGTCATGGCTCTCATTGTCATGCAGGGCGACGGCGGCCCAGGCAGAGGTTTTTCATTCACAACCGAGTAGTACAACCAGCTCTTGGCACTCATCAACCCTAATGCGGTCCATTCTGCCCAGGCTGACCCTTCGGTCCGGCTAGCCTATTCGGCCCAGTTAGCCCACTCCATTTGAGTGGTACATCGGATCACATGACACCGTTTGAGTGGAATCTGAGTTCAAAATATTATACGAATCAACCAATTGTATGTCAAATGAGTCTGTTGTACCCTTTTAACGTATAGACCGAATTAATTTTGGGCTAGATTTAGAATTGAGTAAAGCCTTATGTGTTTCTTTTTTTATATATAATTTGATATCTATGAGTAAGCTGACTAAAGAATAAAATTACGTTGTAATTTTCTTTTCAAAATTCTGTGTGTTTCAGGACGTGTCCACGAAGAAGGCGATTGGGATGGATGAGGAAAGAGATGGATTGTACTAGTTCAGCGAACGCAGAAAATCAACTTGTTACTTCAGCCGTCATCAAAAATTACCTTTAGATTTATGGCATCAGCGTTTAAATGTGAAACACAAGCCAGTTTGAAAGCCTTTTATGTCATGACAAAGACCCAATTTTCTTCCAAAATAAAAAAAAAACAGATCTGATAATGTACCTGAACTGTTAACCATTGAAATACAATCTTTTTTCAACGCAAATGGAATTCATGAAACCACAACAAAACGGGCTAGCTGAGCTCAAACACAGACATTTATTATTGCTAGCTCGCTCCCTTCGCTTTCAATCAGGTCTACCAAAGATATTTCGGGTAGAGTGCATCCTCATTGCTGCCTTCCTTATTAATCGTTTTCCTACCAAAACTCTCAATAATAAATCATATTTGGAAATGTTATTCCATAAAAATTAATCCTATGTGCACACTTTCAATTCAGATAAATTTGTACCCAGGACAAAAAAATGTGTATTTATTATAGGTTATCCACCGGGCAAGAAAAGCTACAGATTTTTTGATTTGGAGGAAAGTATTTTTATTGTAAAGTCGTGATGTCATATTTCATGAATCTATTTTTTCTCACAGAAATTTATTTTAAAATCCACCACAAAATATTTCTTCTTTGCCCCAAATCAGCCCGTAGCTGACCTAGCCCGATTCACTATTGGATTCGGCCTAACTACTTACGTGGTCCAGCCAGATCCGTCGTTCGGCCCAAACCAGCCTCCACTACCTTCAGCCCAAGGGGTGCTAGCATAAACTAATCCAGCTGAAATTCAGTATATTCCAAGGCTAGCGTTACGATGCCCCTTTCCAATTGAGACGTTCCATTCGACCCAAAAATACCCCTAGATATCTTGCTAATTTTCAATACTCCTTGGTTCCCAGTCACATGCTCTCTACGTCTCCAACAAGTACAAAATATTTTACAGAAATATTTGGCTTATCACATATTTTCAGGAAACCATAGGGCTTTTCTCAACACCATCATTTTAGCTATCGAACCCTCTAACTTCTTTGCCGCTGTCCAACATCCAAAATCTCGAGCATAAAGACTACATCCATAAGAGAATCAAGAGGTCTAACAAAGATGTCCTTGGCTCAACTGTATGGTGTATTGCATACCTACAATCTTGAGGTTGAGCAAAAGAAGCAGATTGATGATGCAAGAAAGAAGACCTTGGCCTGCAAAGTTCAAGAAAGAGTTAAGAAATCCATGGCAGAGGAGGAGACCAGTGGCACCTCGTCTACAGGTAAACAAAGTCTATCTGAAGAACTGGCATTGATGGGAAAGAAGTTCAAGAAGCTATTCAAGAAAAGAACATTAAAAAAGAACTTCCCCTCCAAAACCAAGGATGTAGAAAAGAAAGTCTGCTAAAACTGTGGCAGACCAGGATACTTTGTTGCACAATGCAAACGACCAACACAAAACTCATCTGCACCAAAGTTCAAGAAGGACCACAACAAAGACACTTTTAGAAGAAAGGAAAGAGGCAAAGCTTATGCGGCAAGGACATGGAGTGACACAGACTCTGATGATGAAGATATCATATCAAATGCTCAGCTATGTCTTATGGCCAGAGAAGATGAACAAAAGCAGGCATATGATCTCTCTGACTCAGATGCCACCATAGAGGAATTGAAGGAAGCCCTTCAAGAAACATCTAAGAACTTTATTTCCCTTTTAAAGGAAAATAAAGAAAATCTTAAGCAGATTGTAATTCTCAAAGAGAAATGCAATTCAACAGATGAAAAGACTAACAATAGTCTAATCCATGCTCAAGATGAACTAAAAGAAGAAAATGAAAAAGTGAAACTTCTCAATGCAGTAGTGGAAACACTTACTTTGAGGAACACTGAGCTTCAGAAGCAAGTAGATGCTTGGAATGGCAAGACTTTGTGTCTGCAAAAATTGCTTAGCACATGTCAATCCTCCCATGATAAAACTGGGTTAGGATATAATGACTGGTTGAACAACAATGCAGACAAGAAAGTCTTTACCAAGGAGGCAAAGCAGACTACTGCAAAAACTGTGCAGAAGAGGCAGGCCTCAACTGCATCAGACATGCAGAAGAGTAATCCGTCTACTACAACAGATGTACAAAAGAGAAAAAACTCTGTTGTACAGAATGTACAAAAGAGCAAAAGCTCCACTGCATAGAAAGAACATAAAAGAAAGAATAGTCTACAAAAGAGATCTTTACTGCAAAGTAAGACCTCTGCTGCTCAAACCAGAAATGGCTTAAGTAGAACACCAGTATTAGTCTATCATAAAATACAGAAGGCCAAGAATCTTACAAGAGGATTCAGTGAAAGGCTTTATGAAGCTCAGCAAGCATCCAACTTGGTTTGTAAAAGATATACTCTAGTTATAGTAGATGATTACTCTAGATATGCTTGGGTAATGTTCTTACATAAAAAGAGTGAAACTTGGTCTGTTGACATAGACAAATTCAAAATGAAAAAGGAATAGAAGACATCACAATTAAAAGTGATCATGACACTGAATTTGATCACACAGGAATAGATGTTTACTACAATGATCATGGAATTAAGCACAACTTCTCAGCACTTGGAACACCCCAACAAAATGGTGTGGCTGAGAGAAAGAATAGAACACTCATAGAGGCAACTACGATAATAATTTCTGATGTAAACTTATCTAAAAGCTTTTGGACAGAAGCAGTTAATATAGCATGCTATACTCAGAATAGATGCACAATTCACAAACTTTATAAGAAAACCGCCTATGAATTATGGAAAGGAAAGACACCAATTATCAAATACTTTCAGGCTTTTGGATGCATATGCTATATACACAACAATGACAAAAGCTATCTACAGAAATTTGATCCTAAGACAGATGAGGGAACTTTCTTAGGGTATTCTACAAACAGCAAAGCGTTTAGAGTATACAATAAAAGAACAAAGACTGTTGAGGAGTCCGCCCATGTATTATTTGATAATTCAGAAACATTCATGAGAAGTACAAATGTATTTGATGAGGAATGTGCATCTAATGAAGAGGCTGCAGAAGAGCCCATTAAACATGCAGACAAGGAAGAGTCATCTGCACACAATGACACTGCAACAGAGACTGAAGAACAACCTCAACAATAATTAGAAACTAATGAACAAGACAAAAGAAGATGGATTAAGGCACATACACATGATGACATAATAGGAGATAAAAATGCATCTATGCAGACTAGAAGAGCAACAAATGAAGAATGTCTATCTGCTTGTTTTATATCTGAAATAGAACCAAAGGTAATAAATGAAGCTCTAAATGATCCAAACTTGATAGATGCTATGCAAGAAGAACTAAATGAGTTCCAAAGAAATGAGGTATGGTATCTCACACCAAGACCCAAGAACTGTCCAGTTGTAGGCTGCAAATGGATATTTAGAAATAAATCAGATGAAAATGGAATAGTCATCAGAAACAAGGCTAGATTAGTTGCTAAAGGGTACTCATGAGAAGAAGGAATTGATTTTGATAAAACCTTTGCCCGTGTAGCAAGATTAGAAGCTATAATAATATTCCTTGTCTATGCTGCATATCAAAGTTGCAAAGTCTATCAAATGGATGTAAAGAGTGCATTTCTAAATAGAAAGTTGCAAGAGGAAGTTTAGGTTGAACAACCTCCTGGCTTTGAAGACTCTGAATATCCAAGATATACATATAGGTTAGAAAAGCTTTATATGGATTAAAACATGCACCAAGAGCATGGTATGAAACCCTCTCAACATTCCTATGTGAAAATAAATTTCAAAGAGGTAAAGTAGATACCACTCTGTTTCTTAAAAAACATAAGGAACATATATTGTTAGTACAAATCTATGTTGATGATATTATATTTGGTTGCACTAACAATAAACTTTGTGAAAGTTTTGCAGATTTAATGAAATCTAAATTTCAGATGAGTTTAATAGGAGAACTAAAATATTTTCTAGGACTTCAAGTACAACAGTTAGAAAGTGTAATCTTTATAAATCATTCTAGTTATAAATAACACAATTAAAAAGTATGGATTAGACAATGCTAGTCATATGAAAATTCCCATGAGCAGTTCAATAAAGATAGATAAAGATGAACCTGGAAAGAAGATAAATCAAACCATGTACAGAGCAGTAATAGGGTATTTTACCTTAATACAAGCAGGCTAGACATTCAATATGCAGTTTGTGTCTGTGTAAGGTATCAATCTGATCCCAAGGAATCCCACTACACTGTAGTAAAGAGAACACTGAGATATCTCAAGGAACTCCAAACCTAGGTGTATGGTATCCAAGGTAATCAGATTTTACACTAACAGGCTTTTTCAGATTCAGGCTTTGCACGTTGTAAGGTTGACAGAAAAAGCACAAGTGGAGCATGTCAATTTATTGGTGCAAGATTAACTTCCTGTCTCGGCAAGAAGTAGACTAGAGTATCAACCTCTACTACAGAAGCAGAGTACATAGAAAAAAAAAATTACAGACATTTTTACAAAACCTCTTGATGAGAGTAAGTTTACTCAATTTAGAGAAGAATTGGGTATACTTGATTTAAAACAGTAAAACTGGCAAAAAATGCTCTACTGTTCTACTGCATATGTAGAATGTAGACAAGAATTATTTTATACAGATTAGTATTATTACTCTACTGCAATATATTTTTGGAAAGAATATTAACTTTACAAAAACAGTTTTGCACAAAACACGCAATGGTCAAAATAATTGGCTAACATTTTGTAACGGCTAGAAACTTGTAGCAACGGTAATATTTTTAGAGACTATAAAAAGAGAATTTTTTCTAAACGAAAAATATTTTACACTCTCTCATACTCTCTTTCTCTCTCTAATCTCGAAACCCTCTACTGTAATCAAGAATCGAAAACCCTAACTTTCCATTTCTCTTAAATTCATCTTTAAAACTCAAGTTTTTTAAACACACTCTTCGAAATGGCTAACACTCCATCGAACATCTCAAAGAAGAGTTCTAAATCTGATGAATCGGGCCCATCTAGAAGGATCGAACTCCAAACTGGAGTTGTGTTTGACTTCAGCAGTGTTCGAAATGAATCTGATGAAGTAAAGAAAGTTGTCGATCTAATTCAAGAAGCTGGACTCATGAACTTCTGCTAGTGAACTAGCAGAATTTATGAAGAAGAGGTACTTGATTTCATCAACAAAGCAAAAGTAATGGACAACTTGCAGTTAATCTCCTACACCCGTACTACATCGAAGATAGCCATCTACATCATGTTTGATGACTTTGCTCAGTCCTTCAATCTTTCAAATAAAGGGTCGAGGATAATTCCACATGAAATTATGACAATAGGGAGACATGCCATGCTTCTAGAAGACAAGTGGAATGAGGGAATAAGAACAATGAAGAAGTTCTTATCCAAACAACATTAACTACTTGCTAACATAGTCAAGAAAGTCATTTTTTCAAGGGAATTCAGTAAAGATCATATTACAACTGATCAACAGAAGATCATGTGTGACATTCTTACACGAGATATAGTCATTTGGGCACAACTGCTCATGTATTAATTTCAAAGGCTGTACAATCAAAATAGCCATTGTTTGGAAGGGTGATCAGCATTCTGCTCAAATAGAAATTCCAATTATCTAACAAGGAAGGGAGGCCCTAGACTGTGGCCAAGAAAATTGATGTCAAGAAGATAGGCAAGCAGTCTATTGGATTGACAAAGCAGACTTGAGCAGTATAAACCATTGTCAAGCCTGCAGGCCAGCCACCCAAGTCTGCAAAAGTGAAAACGAGAAGAAAAGCTATGAAGACGATCACTACAATACAGACAAGATCAACGACGAAGCAAATCAAGAAAGCACCAGCAAGAAGAACCCAACCACCCAAGAAGAAATAGCAAGGGGTGACAAAAAGAAAGCTAATCATGCAAGCTTCCGATGAAGAAACCACCTCTGATCATCCTGCTATAGAATCAACTCTAATGGAGGTGGAAGTACAATCAGCAGATGTACATATTGGACACATTACTGAGCCCTTATCCTCAAGAATGCCTCCTAAGGCACCGGAGCTAGCTGCACTCCATAATGCTAATGTGGCATTGAAATTTTTGAAGAATAGAGCAGACAAGAACCTTTGTTGTTTAGAAAAAGACTTATTGTTCAAGTATATACAGAGAATAAGATAAGGAAAATAGAAGCTGATCTCGCAGCTCACCAAACTGGACCAGCTCAAGCTACCTTTGTTGTGCCCCCCCTCACAATAGGAACTACTGCAGCAGAGCCAATAACCACAACAATCATTCCATTCAAAAGCAGTGAAATGGACACCTCTATGATTGTAGAAGAGCAACAGAAGTTTGGACAACAACCAAAACAACACAAGTAAGACCTTCTCCAGAGAAAGTCATAGATATAGTCATACAGACAGCGCGAAACATAGAAAAACAAGCTCGACTGCTCAGAACCAGAACATCAAGAATAATCTCTTCACTCCTTAAAGAGAAGAAGCAAGCTGAGTAGCAGCTGAAAGAACAAAGGGAAGACATGATTCAGGAGTTTGTGGCTCAATATAAACTCCTAATCAAGAGGCCAATGAGGACTGGAAGACAAACAAGATCGTCCAGAACAATATTGGTCCCTTCAGGACCTAAGACTCTCTACAGAGTTAATCGAGATGGATCTCATATCTTAATTGGAGAATCCGATAGGATGGCAGAAGTAGATGCTATCCAACTAGCTCAACTACAGAAGAAGACAACCAGCAGGTCAACAAGACCTAAGGAGGCACACATTCTCCTAAATGGCACACTAGAATTCAAGGACTCTACCTTGAAGACAACCAGGCTAAGACTTATAATACTCAGGCCAATTGAGTTTGTAAACACTCCTCCAATTGAAGCTCAGCTCAGCTCAAGAAGCTCTTGACAAAGCATGTAGAAAAAATATATGATTATCTCTCAAGACCTGACTTGGGAGAGTATCAACCATCAGGTAATGATAGGAATGATGGTGATGACCAACCACAACCTGATGCTCATGATGATGATGATGATGATATCATCGATCAAGTTGGAAAGGAAGGTATCTAGGAACAGTCTACTCCAGCTGAGACCACTGCAAAACAGTCCCCTACAATAGAACAAGCAGTTGAGGAACCTGCAGAAGAGCAACCTACAGAAGAAGAAGTAGAAGCTCTCACTAAGTCTCAAACAGAAGGCTGCGGAGCAGAGGAATCTATAGAAGAGACACAAGTAGTGATAGCTCTAGCAACTGAAGATCAAGCAGCTGAAGTTCATGAACCACTGAGGTTGACCAACCTGCAGCTGAAGGCGCTGCTGAAGCACTACCTAAGGTTCTTTCTGAGGTAGTAGCAGGGAAAAAAACTCACGAAGAACTCCTTGAGGAGAAAGAACATAAAGAGGAATTTCCTATAGTAGAAGAGCTAATGATAGCCACAACAATAGTAGGATGGGATCTAGCACTACCTCACACTATAGCTAAGATAAATGATGCAGAAGAGGCAGAATAATCCACTCCAACTCATCTGGCCTTACACAATCTGTCCAATATACTATTTACACCACCCTCCTCCTTTGGAAAGGTGCCAACATAAGCGTATCCACCTTCCATACAAGTTACAAAAGGCATGCCAAGCAGCATTGCCTCTGTAGACCAGACAACCCCTCCTTCTGCAGTCTAGACCATGAAAGCAACATTCGATAATGATGCTCAAATTCTCTCAGTACAACCATGGCCATCTGCACAAAAGCTACCCTCCTCTACTTCAAAAGACACTACAGACTACAGGCTGGGAAAATTAGACCAAGAACTATACAACATATATGAATGGAACAAAGACATACTTCATGAGTTACTTGACACCCTGCAGCTGATAGCAAAGGAGTTTAAACATGAAAGGGAAATCCGAACTCAAGGCTTTGAGGAACTTCGAACATCCCTTGACAAGCTAACAGTAGGGATCATCGACCAAATGCGAAGCGCTAATGCCCTCAATCTTCAACAATACAGGTTAAGCTATTCAAATCTCAACAAATTCAAAGGCCAACATAAAGCAGATCTCATGAAAATGTACAAGGAACTATAAACCACTCAAAAGGAACTGCAAACCACAAGGCAACAGTTTGATGAAACCTTATGCATCAATGACACCAAGTTTGGACTTATTGAAACCAAACTTGAAGTAGTTCAGAAGAACATCTTCTCTGAACTTCAAGCTGTATGAACTGTCATTGAATCTCTCACCTCCATCTTAAATGCAAACAAAAAGGAGGAGAAGCCACAAAGGACTCCTACAGAAGAGCAGCAGAAGACCCCAGCTGAGACTCAGGGGGAAAAGTCTTCTGCAACCAAGAGGAGACATTCCTCTGATAGGGAAAGATCTGCTAAAAGACATAGACATCATGGAGAACAATCTCATGAGGACCGCGGATGACACAGAGAGTCAGAAGAAAGATCTCATAAACATAGAAAGGAGTCAGAGGAAGAACATAAGCACAAGTAAAGCAAAGGAAATGAGCACCAAAGATAAGTATTAATATCTCTACTACTCTTTTTTTTTTTTGTCTTTATGTTTTTGGTTTACAAAACAAAAAACAATGTAATTTTTCCAGTTAGAAAAGTTGTAAACTTGTTGTTTTACATAGGAGTTTTTGTTAGCATCAATTTAAGGGGAGATTGATAGGAATATGCAATCCCTCCAATTGCATAGAAATTGATGTAATAAATCTGAGATGTATAAATCATAATTTAGTTAGGTTGTTTAGGCTAGAAGTCAAGGTAGTTCTAGTCTAGGTTGGATGCTGGAGAGCAGACGGCTGTAGATGATGAAGATCAGATGAGCCACCAGATACCGACTACTACAAAGGACTTTGGATAAACAAATAAGACATTGATGAACAACAAAAGAATATCAAAGTCTTCAGGATCTAGAAACTGAGTTTGCAGACAAGGACCAACACAAAATACATCAATGTGCAACAGATCTGTGTGCAAACGAGTTCTGGAGTCAAACAAATAAAGATTTGAGTTAAAATAGTAACTACATAAATTCTGGAGATAGTGGACTGTCAGCATCAGAAACAAGATAGTCTGGCACACGAGTGGCAAGGTGTTAGCATCAGAAATAGTGTCATGCTGTAGTAGGTTCGTTTCCTCAACCTATAAATGGAAATCGGCGAAGCTCTTTGTAAAATGCTGTTGAATTAGGATTGAAAGGCAAATGTGCAAAGCAATCAACATTCAAAGATTACTCAAGAGAGATGAAATATGAAATACAATAAAGAAGAGTTCACTAGTCTGCAAGAAAAACACTCTCTTGGCTTGTAAAAAGAAGTGGTTTGTGTGAAGATCGTGGGTCTTTATCTCTTCTGCAAGTTGTTAAGCTTATAAAAAGAAGTTGTCTTGCAAGCTACAAATAAGAAAATAGTGATACTCACCTCTTGGCTTGACTACACTAGTCACCAAGGGAAGACTGGACTAAGCACTTGTTCCTGAATTGATAACAAGTGTCTGAACCAATATAAATATTGTATCCCTTTACTTGCTTCCGTTGTTTGATATTTAGAACTGTTAGAAATAAAATTCACAGCCAAACAGAATAAATTCCATGAATTGGAATCTTTGCAGTAGACCTTGAACTGTTAGCTACAGACTACCTAAGTAATCTACATAGAATAGTGGTATGCAAAACTCATAATCCACTGGATAAAATTGTTAAAATTTGAATTAACCTATTCACCCCTTTCTAGGTTATATATTGGACCTTACATAGGTCTTGATCCATCTCCTTTTTTCTTGAAAAATGGTTGTGTGTTTCAATTGTTATTGTATTACGGGGTGCTCTGACTCTGCTGTATTATTGTTCCCTTTAGTGTGTGCAGATTGCTAATCCTATTTTGTAGTTTCGGGTCTCTCGTCTGTATATTGTTCATCATCTTTGTATCTTGTTCATCATCTATCCTGTTTAGTATCATGCTTGGATATTTCAGATTCATCAAAGGAAATATGAACTGACTCCTCAACTGTTTGTGTTTTGAGGTTATATACTCTAAACGCTTTGCTAGTTATGGAGTATCCTAAGACGGTTTCCTCATTTGTCTTAGGGTTAAATTTTCCTAGATGATATTTGTTATTGTTATGTATGTAGCATTTGCATCCAAAAGCAACAAAGTATTTGACACTTGGTGTCTTTCCTTTTCATAGTTCATAGGGAGTTTTCTTATGTAGTTTATTTATGAGACATCTATTTTGGACATAGCATGCAGTGTTTACTACTTCTGCCCAGAAGCTTTTTGGTAAATCTACGGCAGCAAGCATTGTTCTAGCAGCTTTAATAAGTGTGCTATTTTTTTCTCTTTGCTACATCATTTTGTTGAGGTGTTCTAAGTGTTGAAAAATTATGTTTCATTCCATGATCATTTGAAGGTCCAAGAATCAACCTAGACGGGGGAGGGG
>LIEC01011690.1:107188-185190 GCA_001925005.1 Drosera capensis
GGGGGGGTGGTGAATTGGTTGATTTAAAAATTATTTAAACTTTTGTAGCGGATTTTTATTTCTTTGCAGACCACTATTCTATACAGACCACTTAGGTAGTCTACAGTTGACACTTGATGGTTTGCTACATAGATTTCAATTTCTTTCAGTTTATCTTTGTTTGGCTGTGATGATATGTTTCTAACAGTCTTAAATATTAAGCAATAAAAGTAATTAAGAGACATAGTATTTATACTGGTTCAGATACTCGTTATCAAATGATAATCGAGAGCTTAGTCTAGTCTTTCCTTGGTGACCAGTGTAGTCAAGCCAAGAGGTAAGTATCACTATCTTCTTGTTTGTAGCTTACAAGAAACTTTTTTTTACAAGCTATCTAACTTGTACAAAAGATGAAGGACTCAGATCCTTTGCACAAATCCAATCTACTACACTCTGCTGCAAGTTATATTCTTCTGTAGACTAGTGACACTCGCTTCACTATGTATTCTTCACGAATTAGCTCTCTTGAGTAATCTTTGAATTTAGGATTGCTTTACACGCTTGCCTTTCAATATCAATGAACATCCTTACTTCAATGAGAATCAACGATTCCGTTTAATAGGCTGAAGGAATAAACCCAACAAACATAGTACTGTTTATCCTTAACTTTGATGCTACTTTCCCTTGATGCGTTGATGCCTTCGTTCTTCTTCTGATCCTTTATTGTGCTTCTGAGATCTTTCCTCTGACTCTATGGTGTCGTCTGCATTCTTCATAAGATTACTCCCTCACCATCCTGTGTCTTGAGGTTTGCTCCTCATGATGCCTAGATCTCTTTACAGACCTTTTCCTTTCTTTCTCAGAGGCATGTCTTCTCTTTGTTGCTGAAGACTTCTCCCCCTGAGTTGCAGCTAGTGTCTTTTGCTGCTCGGCTGTAGTCCTTGGAGTCCTCTATAGCTTAGTTGTCGGCTGCTTCTCCATTTTCTTGTTAGCATTAATGGTGGAGGTGAGAGCTTCAAGAGCAATAAGCACAGCTTTGAGTTCAGAGAATATGTTCTTCTGAACTACTTATAGCTTAGTTTCAAGTAGTCTGAATTTGGTGTCATTGATACGAATATGCTCATTGAGTTGTTGTTGGGTGGTCTGCAGAGCTTTGTTAAGCTTTTGTAGATCAGCTGTATGTTGGCTTCTGAATTTATTTAGATTAGATGAGCTCATTCGATATTGTTGAAGGTTCAGGGCATGGAAAGAGGCAATAAGGCTCCAAAGGTCTGCAGAAAAAAGCTGTAGACAAGGAGAAAACTACAAAAGACCTCAAAAGAAGATCAGCAGTTACCATAGAAGGAGAAAGGTCTGTAAAATGGCCAAAGCCTCAAGGTAAAAGGACATCAAGCCATAGAACTCAGGGGGAACAACCCCATGAAGAAAGAAGAAGGCACCACAGAACATTATAGGAACAACCTCAACACCACAAGTGCAGCAAAAGAAAGTGAGCATCGCAAGTAAAGGTAAGTTTCTTTACTACTCTATAGTCTCAGGTTATTTTCCAAAACAATGTAATTTATATATAATTTAGATAGTAAAATTATTGTTTTATTTAGAAGTTTTGTTAGCATCAATTTAGGCGGAGATTGATAGGAAAGTGCAATCCTTCCACTTGTATAAAAATTGATGAACAAAACTTAGGAGTATTAGCCATGATGTTGTTAGTGTGCTTGGACAAGAAATTAGATCAGCAATACTGTATTTTTTTGTAAAACAAATTGCATTGGATAAGTGAATTTTCATGAATATAACCAATTAACATCAAACAGTGTGCCTTATGTGTAGAAACATTGTGCCTGAAATAAAACTAGCATTGCTCATTAAAATAGTGCACCCTTTATATTATAAATAGTGTGCCTTACTTAAAAAAAAACAATACAATTCCAAACAGTATGGCTTCATCAAATGAAACAGTGTGCCTTTCAAATTAATTATAATACATATAAATTGAGTACAACTTTATCAAAATGAACAGTGCGATAGTATAGAGTTTTTACCGAAATGGTGAATAGGCATCCATTTACTGATTCTGGCTTGTACACCTTGTCGTTGACATTATCATTGAGAAATTGGCTTGTACTGAGTCTGAGGTGTCATCTGAAGATCAGATGTACCACTATAGAGTAGGCCTTGAGGAAAACCTACAGATTGTGGGTTTTAGTTTGCATCAATCTGATGGAAGAAGGTGGTGAAAACTTGATGTTTAGTGGGCTTTGGCCTTCCTGACTAGATGGAGTATGATAGGAATGTGCAATCCCTCCATTTGTATAGAAATCGATGTAACAAAACTTAGATGTATTAGTTATAATGTAGTTAGTGTGTTTAGGCTAGAAGTCAAGTAGAATTGAGTCAGATCCGAGTGTAGACAAGGGTTGTAACAAAGATTGGGTGCAGACTAGGGTTGCAGTATGAGATTGGGTGCATACTAGAAGTTACAGCAGACTGGATTGCAACAGAGATGATTGCCACGGTAGGGTCAGAGGTTTGAAGTCAGTCAAGCGAGGATTTTTGTTAAAGTAGCAACGACACAAATTATGGGGACAGTGGGCTACTAGCATCAAGAACGAGATGGTAGGGAACACTAGTGGCAAAGTGTCATTCCAGGAACAGTGCGTTGTCTATCATAGGTTTGTTCCTTGAGCCTTTAAAAGGGAACCGGTGAAGCTTATTGAGAAGTGTTATTGAACAAGGATTGAAAAGCAAAGAGTGCAAAGCAATCAAACAATTCAGAGATTACTCAAGAAAGCCAAATCGAGAAGATACAGTTGAAAGTGTCATTAGTTTGCAGAAGAATAATTCTTGTAGCAGAGCTCAGAGTTTGGATCTCTGCAAAGCATCTAGGTTCTTTGTCTGTTGTACAAGTTAGACAACTTGTAAAAAGGAAGTTTCTTGTAAGCTCAAACAAGGAGATAGTGATACTCACCTTTTGCCTTGACTACACTGGTCACCAAGGGAAGATTGGACTAAGCTCTCGATCATTATTTGATATCGAGTGTCTGAACTAGTATAAATACTGTGTATATTTATTGCTTTCACTACATTGATATTTAGATTTGCTTCTAATAAATCATCACAGCCAAAAAGAGATAAACTCAAAGAGTTACAAATCTCTACTGTAGACTACCAATTGTCATCTGCAGAATACCTGAGTAGTTTATATAGAACAACAGTTTGCATAAAATTAGTATTTCGCATAAAAAGACCATTAAAGTCTTAAACAACCTATTCACCCCTTCCCCTCTAGGTTGAAACTCGAACCTTACAGAGTATCACTCATTAGATGCTGATTGATTTCTTCAAGAGTGTTTCCTTTGTGAGCATTGTCTTCTAGAGTCTGCTCCTCTCTTTACAGTTGGTTTGTTTCTTTAGATTCGTCAACAACTATGACGATTTCATCTATGTTAGTAGGAGTGAGGTCAAGTGTTATGACTTGTATGAATTCTGCTTTATTTGTAGTTTACATGGACTTCTTTTGTGATAGCCTCTACTGCATTCTTAATTGGTGAATCCTCTCCTGCTATTTCCTTATGTACTGTAGATTCTGATCCAGGTGACTCTAGTAGAAGGGATTCGGCTACAGGTGACTACCTGAGTAGTCTGAATAAAACAATAGTCTGCATAAAATTAGTATTCCGCATAAAAAGGCCATTAAAGTCTTAAAAAACCTATTCACCCCCCCCCCCCTCTAGGTTGATACTCGAACCTTACAATTGGTATCAGAGCCTGACATTTCAGATTTAACGGTTATTGGAAATAAAAGGTCACATATTCTACTTGTAAAGAAGTTACTAACAGTTTGTTTATGTGAAGATTACCATCAACAATGGCACCACCAAAGTTTCCCAAATATCCTAATAGTAGAGAACAAAGTTTCAACCACCGGAAGCTAAGAATGCTTGCACATCTCAACTCAATTGAAGAGAGAGAATGCAAGACATTGTCCTGGATGGACCAACTGTACCAATGATGCAAGATCCAAAGGACTCAACAAGAGAAGTACAACAACCAAAATCCCTCTAGTCCACAGAAGTCTGGGATCGAGAGATGGTTGGAAGAAAAGCTCTAAATCAAATATTCAAATCCCTAGATGACAACATGTTTGAAATTGTGGTTCATACCAAGACAGCAAATGAAGCATGGGAGGTTCTATTACTAAGAAATGAAGGAATTAATGAGATCAGAGAGAACAAGAAGGATGTATTGATACAACCATATGAATTGGTCTCAATGAGGTCTGATGAGTATCTGACCACCATCTTTGAAAGATTCAATATTCTCATCAACAATCTTAAAACCTTAGGCAAGACTTTCGAAAACAAGGAAGTCAACCTAAAGTTTGTGAGATCTCTAGGTGAAATCTGGAACACAAAGACAACTGCAATAAGAGAATCCAGAGATCTAACAAAGATATCCCTGGCTCAACTGTATGGTGTTCTGCATACCTACAATCTTGAAGTTGAGCAGAAGAAGCAGATTGATAATGCAAGAAAGAAAACCTTGGCTTTCAAAGCTTAAGAGAGAGTTTTGAAATCCATAGTAGAAGAGAAGAACAGTGATACCTCGCCTGCAAGTGAAGAAGATCTATAAGAAGAATTTGCACTAATGGGAAAGAAGTTGAAGAAGCTATTCAGAAAGAGAACCTTCAAAAAGAATTTCCCTAAAAAACCAAAGATGCAGACAAGGAAGTTTGCTATAACTATAGCAAACTAGGACACTTTGTAGCTCAATGCAGATGACCAATCCAAGACTCGTCTACACCAAAGTTCAAGAAGGATCACAACAAAGTCACCCCTGGGAGAAAGGAAAGAGGCAAGACATATGCAGCAAAGACATGGAGCGACATAGACTCTGATTATGAAGATATCATGTCAAATGCTCAGCTATGTCTCATGGCAAAAGAAGAAGAACAAACGCAGGTATTTAATCTCTCTGACTGAGAGGCCACTGTAGACGAATCGAAGGAAGCACTTCAAGAAACCTTTGAAAACTTTATTTCTCTTTTAAAAGAAAATAAAGAAAATCTTAAGCAAATTGCAACTCTCAAAGAGAAATGCAATTTAAATCAAGAGACTAATAATAGTCTAATCAATGCTCAAGATAATCTGAAGGAAGCAAATGAAAAAGTGAAGCTTCTCAATACAATAGTGGAAACACTGACCATGAGAAACACTGACCTTCAAAAGCAGTAGATGCCTGGAATGGCAAGACCTTAGATCTGCAAAAACTGATCAACACAAGTCAATCCTCCCATGATAAAACTGGGTTAGGATACAATGACTGGTTGAACAACAATGCAGATAAAAAGGTCAATATCAAGAAAGTTGAGAAGACCACTGCAAAAGTCCTGCAGAAAAAGAACATCTCTATTACAGTAGGTGGGCAGAAGAAGAATGCCTATACTGCAGGATGTGTGCATAAGATCCAACGTTTTGCTGCACAAACTGTGCAATGCAACAAAAGCTCAACTGCACCAACAGTACTGAGAAAGAACAGTATTCTCAAGAGATCTTTAATGCAAAGTAAGATCTCTACTGTTCAACCTCAAAGGAATTGGAGCAGACTACATGTACATGCGTATGATAAATATAATGAGAAGTAGAAGGCAAGAAACTCTAAACAGGAATTTAGAGAAAGGCCATATGAAGACCAACATATACCCAACTATTCAGTATGGAATAACCTCTCAAGATCAACTTGGAGAAAACTATATTCGAGACATACATGCTCATGTCAAGAGCAGTAGACCAAGTGGAGCAGACCACTAAGAAGCATAAGACCAAAGGTCTACTGCTTTATCTTTGGCAAGATCGGCCACAAATCATTTGAATGCTGGAACTCACACATGAAGATAATTCAAGTGTGGATTCTAAAAGCTAACCAATAAGGACCCAAATGAGTGGGTATCATGTACAAGTTCTTCATGTTTTAATTACAGGAAAAGAGAAAGGGCATATGATACTTGGATAGTGGATGCTCAGGACACATGACAAGAGACAAATCCAAGCTTGAAGATTTCAAAAAAGAACCTTGAAGACAAATCCAACTAAAGGTTATGGAACCCTTGGTACAGGTTCTTTAATCTTTAGAGATGTTGCTTATGTCAAGGGCTTAGAATATAACCTGCTATCTATTAGTCAGTTGTGTGATAAAAATTATGATGTGTCATTTACTTAGGATACATGCCAAGTAAAAGATAAGATATCACACAAGAAGTCAAATTACTAGGAATTAGAAAAGGAAACATATATGCAGTAGACTTTGATTCATCACAATCATAACAAATTACTTGTTTCTATACAAAAGAAGCTCAAGATTAGCTTTAAACCTTTAAACTCCTGTACTAAATTGGTTATGGCGTAAAAGGATTAGCTCATCTTAACTTCAAAACTATAGCAAGATTATCCTCAGAAAACCTAGTAAGAGGACTCGAATAAATAAAATTTAAAAAAGATAAATTATGCAGACCATGTTAGGAAGGAAAGCAGACTAGGACAAGCTTTAAACCTTTAAACTCCTCAGAATCAACTAGCATTCTTGAACTGCTGCATATGGATCTCTTTGGTCCAGTTGAGATGGAAAGCTTAAGCAGAAAAAGATACACTCTAGTTATAGTAGATGATTACTCCAGATATACTTGGGTAATATTCTTACATAAAAAGAGTGAAACATGTAGTCTGCTGACAAGGTTCCTTAGACAGATCCAAAATGAAAAAGGAATAAAAGTAATCACAATTAAAAGTGATCATGGTACTGAATTTGATCAGACAGGAATAGATGTCTACTGCAATGGTGTGGCCGAGAGAAAGAATAGGACACTTATGGAGACAACTAGAACAATGCTTTTTGATGCAAACTTATCCAAAAGCTTCTGGGCAGAAGCAATAAACACAGCTTGCTACATTCAAAATAGATGCACAATTCACAAGCTTTATAAGAAAACCCCCTATGAATTATGGAAAGAAAAAACACCAAGTGTATAAGAAAAAACACAGCTTGCTACTTTCATGCCTTTGGAAGCATTTGTTATACACACAATAATGATAAAAATTATTTACAGAAATTTGATCCTAAGGCAGCTAAGGCAACCTTCTTAGAATTCTCAACAAACAGCAAAGCATTTGGAGTGTATAATAAAAGAACACAAACTGTCGAGGAGTCAGTTCATGTATCGTTTGATGAAAAAGAAACATTCTTAAGAGATGCAAATGTATTTGATGAGGAATGTGCATGCAATGAACATGCCGCAGAAGAGGTCATTAATACTACAGACAAGGAAGAGTCGTCTATACATAATGACACTGCAGCAGAGGAAGAAAAACAACCTCAACAATAATTAGAATCAAATGAACAAGACAAAGGAAGATGGATTAAGACACATACACAGGATGATATAACAGGAGATAAGAATGCATACGTGCAGACTAGAAGAGCAACAAATATAGGATGTCTGTCTAGCTGTTTCATATTTGAAATAGAACCTAAGGTAATAAATGAAGCTCTAAATGATCCAAATTGGGTGGATGCAATGCAAGAAGAACTAAATGAGTTCGAAAGAAATGAGGTATGGTATCTCACACCATGACCCAAAAACTATCCAATTGTAGGATGCAAATGGGTGTTTAGAAACAAATCTGATGAAAATGGAACAGTTATCAGAAACAAGACTAGATTAGTTGCTAAATGATACTCACAAGAAGAAGGAATTGATTTTGATGAAACCTTTGCACCTGTAGCAAGATTAGAAGCCATAAGAATGTTCCTTGCCTATGCAGCATACCAAGGATTTAAGGTCTAAATGGATGTAAAAAGTGCATTCCTAAATGGAAAAACTGCAAGAGGAAGTTTATGTTGAACAACCTCCTGGCTTTGAGGACTATGAACATCCAGAGCATGTATATAGGCTAGATAAGGCACTATATTGGCTAAAGCAAGCACCTAGGGCATGGTATTAAACTCTCTCAACCTTTGTTTATGAAAATAAATTCAAAAGAGGAAAGATAATACCACTCTCTTCTTAAAGAAGCATACAGAACACATATTGTTAGTGCAAATCTATGTTGATGATATTATATTTGGCTGCACAAATGATAAGCTTTGTGAAATATTTGCAGAACTAATGAAATCAAAATTTCAAATGAGTTTGATGGGGGAACTAAAATATTTCGTAGGACTGCAAGTACAACAACTAAAAAGTGGAATTTTCTTAAATCAATCCAAGTACTTAAAGAACACAATTAAAAAGTATGGATTAAGTAGTGCAAGTCATATGAAAACCCCAATGAGCACATCGATTAACATAGAAAAAGATGAACATGGAAAGAAAATAAATCAAACAATGTATAGAGGAATCATAGGATCATTATTATACCTTACTATAGCAGATCAGACATTCAATACGCAGTCTGTGTCTGTACAAGATACCAATCTGATCCTAAGGAATCTCATTACACCACAGTAAAGAAAATCCTAAGATATCTCAAAGGAACTCCAAATCTTGGTGTATGGTATCCTAGGGAATCAGATTTTACACTGATAGGCTATTCAGATGGAGATTTTATAGGATGTACAGTTGATAGAAAGAGCACAAGTGGATCATGTCAATTCATTGGAGCAAGGTTAATATCATGGTTCAGCAAGAAACAGACTATTGTGTCCATCTCTACTGTAGAAGCCGAATACATTGCTGCTGGAAGCTGTTAGCACAAATACTATGGATGAAGTCACAACTTGCAGACTATGATATAATATTCTTTAAAACCTCTATATTTTGTGACAATACGTTTGCAATAGCTATTTCAGAAAATCTAGTTTTTCATTCAAGAACCAAGCACATTGATGTCAGATATCATTTTATCAAGGATCATGTGTAGAAAGGTCATATTAAATTGGAATACATTCCAACAGAAAAACAAGTTGCAGACATTTGTACAAAATCTCTGGATGAAAACAAGTTCATTCAATTTCGTGGAGAATTGGGTATACTTGATTTAAATCAATAAAACTGACCAAAATGCTTTACTGCTCTACTGCATGTGTATAATGCAGACTAGCACCATTCATGAAAACTAGAATCAGTAGTGCTCTACTGCATCTATTATAGAAAACTAAATCTGTTTTAAAACGTTAAATAACAGCTTTCCTAAAATAACGCACAAAAGTCAATTGATGACTGTTACTGTGTAACGGCTAGAAAAAGCACTGACAACTATCATATTCTTCAAACAAGTATACAAACTGTTCAATTAGCAAATCAGTTTTCTCTCTGATCACTCTCTCTCTCTAACAAACGCTCAAACTCTCTCTCTCTAAACTCTTGATTGCTCTACTGCACAAAATAAAAACCCTAACTTCTTGAAAAATACTTCAACTCGATTTCTAAAACACTGCAATTCTTTCAAATCATCTTGAAAATGGCCAACACACCATCTAGTTCATTAAAGAAAAGCCAAAAATCCTCGGAATCTCACAGGAGTCCTACGAAAAAAAATGAACTTCAAACAGACGTCGTATTTGATTTCAATTCACTTCCCGATGAGCAAGAAGAGGTCAGAGACATAGCTGACTTGGTTGAAGAGGTTGTACTCAAGTCTCTATGTGAATGTGCAAGCACCATATATGATGATGAAGTTCTAGACTTCATCAAAAAGGGGCAAGTTGCAGACAGTCTGTAGCAAATTACTTACACCTTTACTACAAGAGGAATAACTATCCAGGTGAACTTTGACGACCTTGCACAATACTTCAATCTTTCAAATGAAAATTCAAGAAGCATTCCATCAGAAGTTGTCAAACTCGGAAGGCAAGCAATGCTCAGCCAAGACAAATGGAATGAGGGGATAGGAACAATAAAGAGATTCTTATCAAAAGAGCACAAATTACTTGCTGATATTGTGAAGAAATCCATTCTCTCCAGAGAATTCAGCAAGGATCAAATAACCACCAATCAGCAGGAGAGCATGTGTGCAATTCTCACAAAAAAGAGTAAACTGGGCCAGTTTACTCATGTATCAACTTGCCAGATCGGTAAAGGCCAGACTACCGCTATTCAAAAATTGAAGATCTTTGAAAAAAAAGGAAAGCCATGGAACCAATCCAAGCATATCAATGTCAAGAAGATAGGAAAAGCTCCCACAGGACTCACAAAGAAGTCTGTAGACTAGCCACAGAAGCCTGTGGAAGTGCATACCAGATGGAAGGCCAAGCAGACCACTGTGGTAGTGCAGACTACTGTAGTACAGACATGGTCTACTAAGAAACAGATCAGAAAGATGCCATCTCAACAGAAATTAAAGAAACCAAGAGCAACAAGGAGGAAAATCATTGTGCATACCTTCGACAAGGAAATTGAATCTGACAAGCCTGCTGCAGATCCAATCATAATCAACGAAGAAGAAATCGAGTCTGCAATAGTGCATACTAGGCTGATAATTGAGCCTTTTTCCTCAAGACTTCCACCAAAAGTACCTGAAATTGCCGCTCTTCATGATGCAAATATGGCAATTCAATTCTTGAAGGCAGGAGCAGATGAAGACCTAAAGAACCTGATCTTGGAAGCCCAAGTGAGCTTTCAAGAGATTAGAGAAGGACCTCGAGCTGAGTTCAGACAAAGGCTTGTTGCAGAAGGCTATACCCACGAAGAAATAAGGGAAATCGAGGCCAATATGTCAGCTCTGCAGATGGAATAAACCCCAGTTACCTCTGCTGCACCAACTCTCACAATCAGGCCCCTTGTAGTAGAGCCAACAACGAAAACAACAATTGTTCCATTCTTAGATAGTAGAATAGAAACCTCAATAATAATAGATGAACAACCAACCACTGTAGCTGCCGTATGGACAACAACAACATCCACAACTCAGGAAAATCCCTCTCCTGAGAAGATCATTGAAGGAGTAACTCAAAGGGTCAAGGTAGTCGAGGCAAATCTACTGTAGCAGAAAGTCATAGATACTCAACTGCTTGCAGAAAAGACACAACCGAAGATGAAGAAAAAGGTCCAAAGCAACAAATTGA
This sequence comes from Drosera capensis, assembly GCA_001925005.1. Classification (NCBI taxonomy): domain Eukaryota; kingdom Viridiplantae; phylum Streptophyta; class Magnoliopsida; order Caryophyllales; family Droseraceae; genus Drosera; species Drosera capensis. Next base: position 118,226 of record LIEC01011690.1, read on the forward strand.
TTCAGGAGTTCGTGTCACAACATAATCTACCTATCAAGAGGCCAAAAACAACACTGACACCGACACCAACACCAACTCCAAAAACCGCCAGCAAGGATAACCACTTCAAGAAGAACAACAAGGTCTGCAAGACCAAAGTTGATTGCCTAAGGACCCAAAAATACTATTCCAGATCAATACAGACCAATCCCAAACATTGATTAGTGACATAACTGGAATGATAGAAGGAGAGATTTATCAACTGGTTGAACTCCAAAAGAAGGAAATAAGCAGGTAAACAAGACCTAAGGAACCTCACTTCCTGATCAATGGAGCTCTTGAATTCAAGGACTCCACATTAAAGACCAAAAGGCTCAGACATGCCCTACTTAGGCAAGTTGAGTTTGTCAACGCTCCAGAAATCAAAGGAGAACTCAAAAGGATTCTAGAAAAACATATCAAAGCTTCCCCCGAGGAGGTCTATGAATATCTTTCTCGACCTGATCTAGGAGAACATCAACCAGTAGGTGATGCTAGAGATGATAATGGAGGTGACCAACCTCAACAAGACCCTCATGATGATGAAGATGACATCATCGATCAAGTAGCTACTAATGGAGTATAAATGCAGCCGAATGCAGCTATCCAACCTGAAGAAACTCCTGTAGCCGAGGACATTGCAGACGAGACATCCGTAGCTGAAGGAGATGCTCCTCCAGCTGCCACCCAAGCAGAACCAGTAGCACTGCCAACTGCAGAAGAAGGTCATGATGAGCTCTCAACTAACGAATCTATTGCAGAAACACCATTGATCATTACTCTTACAGCAGAAGAGGCACTTAATAAGCATGCAGATGAGGGACAAGCCACTCAACAACACACAGAAGAACTTCCTGATAGTGCAGAAGACTCACCTGCAGCCGAGGTCACATCCATCGAAGTCCCAACAAATGAAGACGAGTTCACTATCCCTGCAGCCAAAAAAAATGATGCAGATGACTTCAATCAAGTTACAGCAGAGGAGCAGCAAACAACTCCATCTCGAGATATTCAAGACATTGTGTTTGCTCCACCATCTACATTTGGGCTAGCACCAATGTCACCACAAGTGCCCTCTATAATCTAGGAGCCAATGTATAACAATACCACAGCAACCAAAATGACTCCAAATGCCATCAAAGACCTCAAGAAAGCATTTGAGGAGCATGAAGTTCAGATTCTCTCTGTTCAACCTCATCAACAAGATGAAAGAATCCCCTCTTCACCCTCAGAAAACACAACACAGTACAAACTGCATCAACTTGATCAAGAAATCTATGGAATGCACTCATAGATCAGGACCGCCTTCCAAGATCTTCTAGAAACTTTGGAACCAATTACCGTAGACCTAGAAGTAGAAAAAGAGCACAGAAAATCAACCTTTGATAATGTTAGAGAGACGCTAAGGAATCTAGCAGCCAGAGTCATTGATCAGATGAAGCAAAACAGATCAGTGGATCTTCACAATCAAAGAATCCATACCTCCAACTTCAGAAAATTCAAGGGGGAACAGTGTGCTGCACTACGAAAGCTCAATGAAACAATGCAGATTACCAAGCCGCAGATTGATGAGCACATGTGAATCAATGACATCAAATTTGGTCTCCTCGAAACCAACCAAATTGCAAGTAGTTCAGAGAAATACCTTCTCTGAACTCAAGGGCGTCCGTACTGCACTTGAAGCACTAACCTCCACCCTAAATGCTAACAAAAGGGGGGAGAAACTATCTGAAGAAGAGCAACAGAGAAGGTCTAAGCCTGTATACTAGCAGCAGCAGAGGACCCCCTCTAAGACTCAAGGCGAGAAATCCTCTCCACCAAAAAGGAAAACCTCAGAGGAACAAGGAAAGGAGCCCAAAAGGTCTAAGCATCACAAGGAAGAATCCTATGAAGAACGCAGAGGACACTTCAGAAGAGATTCAGAGGACAAGCATCACAAGCATAGTAGAGAAAGTAAGGAAGAACGAAGATATAAGCGCAGCAGAGGGAAAGAGCATCAAAAGTAAAACTAAGATTGCTTATATTTTTTTATTTTATGTTAATTATGTTGTTATGAATAATGTAATTAAGTTGAACTTAATTTCAACAAGTTGTACTTAGTTTCAACAAGTTATACTTAGTTTATAAGAAAGTAGTATACTTGTTGTATTACATATGAGTTTTTGTTAGCATCAATTTAGAGGGAGATGGATAGGAATGTGCAATCCCTGCATTTGTATAAAAATTGATGTAACAAAACTTAAATGTATTAGTTATAATATAGTTAGTGTGTTTAGGCTAGAAGTCAAGTAGGTAGTTCCAGTGTAGGTCAGATGCCAGTGAGAAGACGGTTATAGATATATAAGGATCATGTAAGCCATCAAATAGAGACTACTACAGAGGATTTTGGACATTGATAAGCAACAAAAGAACTCAAAGGCTTCAGGATAAAGGACTGAGCTTGCAGACGAGGACCAACATGGCAAGGCATGAACTGAGTCAGATCTGAGTGCAGATAAGGGTTATAATAGAGACTAGGTGCAGAATAGGGTTGCAGTATAGGATGCAGACTAGGGTTATAACAGAGACTAGGTGCAGACTAGAAGTTACAATAGACTGGATTACAACAGAGATGATTGCTAGGATGGGGTCAGAGGTTTGAAGTCAGCAAGTGAGGATTTGAGTTAAAATAGCAACGACACAAATTCTGGGGATAATGGACTGTCACCATGAGGAACGAGATGGTGGGGAACACTAGTCACAAAGTGATATTTCATGAATAGTACGTTGTCTGCTATAGGTTCGTTCCTTGAGCCTTTAAAAGAGAACCGGTGAACCTCATAGAGAAGTCCTGTTGAACAAGGATTGAAAAGCAAAAAGTGCAAAGCAATCTAACAATTCAGAGATTACTCAAGAAAGCCAAATCGAGAAGATATAGTTGAAAGTGTCACTAGTCTACAGAAGAATAATTCTTGTAGCAGAGCCCACATTTTGGATCTGTGTAAAGCGTCTAGGTTCTTTGTCTTTTGTACAAGTTAGACAACTTGTAAAAAGGAAGTTTCTTGTAAGCTCAAACAAGGAGATAGTGATACTCATCTCTTGGCTTGACTACACTGGTCACCAAGGGAAGATAGGACTAAACTCTCGATCATCATTTGATATCGAGTGTCTGAACGAGTATAAATAGTGTGTCTATTTATTTCTTTCACTACATTGATATTTAGAATTGCTTCTAATAAATCATCACAGCAAAAAAGAGATAAACTCAAAAAGTTACAAATCTCTACTGTAGACTACCAATTGTCATCTGCATACTATCTGAGTAGTCTACATAGAACAACAGTCTGCATAAAATTAGTATTCCGCATAAAAAGACCATTAAAGTCTTAAACAACCTATTCACCCCTCCCCCTCTAGGTTAAACTCGAACCATACAGAGTATCACTTATTAGATGCTTATTGATTTCTTCAAGAGTGTTTCCTTTGTGAGCATTGTCTTCTGGAGTCTGCTCCTCTCTTTGCAGTTGGTTTGTTCCTTAGATTCATCTTCAACTATGACGATTTCATCTATCTGAGTAGGAGTGAGGTCAAGTGTTATGACTTGTATGAATTCTGCTTTCTTTGTAGTCTGCAGGGACTTCTTCAGTGATAGCCTCTGCTGCATTCATAATTGGTGATGTGGTTAGGGAGCCCTTCTTTGTTGGTGAATCCTCTGCTGCTATTTCCTTTTGTACTGTAGATTCTGATAAAGGTGACTCTGGTGTAAAGGATTCGGCTACAGATAACTCTGCTACTGACTCTCCTGTAGTAGATGGTTCTACTAGTTATTGCTCCTGAATCCCTTCTTCAGCTACTTCATCAATGATGTCATCATCATCATCATGGCCTTTGAGTTATTGGAATTCATCATCACCACCATGATCTTCTGAAGGTTATATTGTACTGACTGTTGGACTTGAGAGATAATCATAAATCTCTAAGGTCGTTGCCTTGACATGCTTGTCTACTAGCCTTTTTAGTTCAGCCTCCACTTCAGGAGTGTGCACAAATTTGACATGTTGTAGTTATGTCTCTTTGTCACTCCTTGTCTTGAGTGTTGAGTCCTTGACTTCTAGAACTCCACTGAATAAGATGTAAGATTCAATTGGTCTCTTCATCTTGTTAGCTTCCCTTTTCTGAATCTGGAAAAGTTAATGGATTGCTTCCTCTGTCATGCCAATCTCTATCTTGGAGCCATCTGGGTTTATCTTGTATCTTGTGGTTGGTCCTGACAGGATGAGCTTTGGCCTTGCAGCCTTGGTTGTCCTCTTAAGTGGAAGATTATGTTGTTTGATAAACTTCTGCATCATTTCTTTCTTTCGAGCCTTGCCTAAAATCTAATCTATCTTGGCTCTATGTTCTTTGACCTTTTCTTGAATGGATTGGACCGTCTGTAGAGCTTTTATAATCTCCTCATTCTCTGGAGATTGTGTGACTTTGGTTGTTATTGTTGTGGCCCAAGATCTTCTTTAATCATGGAAAGATACATGCCAATACTGGAAATTGGAATGATCACAATTGTAAAGGGTTCAGTTGCAGCAGACCTTATTGATATTGTGTTTGCAGTAGAGGTGTCCTGAGATAGCCCTGTCTGCATCATTCTAAGTTTAGGTTCAATGGCCTATATCTCCTTTTATGTATATCCCTATGCACTCACTCTTGTCGGAGTTGAGCTTGTGGTCCTCCCCTGATCTCTTGATAACTTCTTTGAGCTTTCAATATGAGATTTTGAAAGGTTTTATCTGTAGCAGCCTTTAGATACTTCAGTGCTACATTGGCATCATGAAGTACAATAAGCTCTGGTTCTTTTGTTGGTAGGGTTCTTAAGGATGAGCCCTCAATTGTTTGCCTAGTCTGTTCTTCTATAGATGCAGACTGTGCTTTCACTTCCATCTCAGTATGTTGTACAGTAGGGTGATCTGATATCATTTCCTCGTCTTACGTCTATAGAACGAGTATCCTTCTGGTCTCAGATTTCTTCAGAGGATGGTCTACAGCCTTTGCAATAGTCTGCACTATTGCTGGCTTCTTTGATAATCTGATAGGCTACTTGTCTATCTTCCTTACATCAATTTGCTTGGATAGTCCATGGCTTTCCTGCTTCGTTGGACAGCTTCAGTTTTTCTTTTAGGATACTACTGATGACCCTTCCAAATAGAGGTTCTTTTGCTTTCACAGCCTTTAAAAGTTGATACATGAGCAATTTTGCCCAGTTGAGTTTGTACATGGTAAGCACTGCACACATAATCTCCTGTTGGTCAGATATGATCTGATCTTTGGAGAACTCTCTGGATAAGATAACCATTTTCATAACGTCTGCAAGCAGCTTGTGCTCTTTAGACAAATATTTCTTCATTGTTCGAATGCCTTCTTTCTGCCTCTCTTTGCCGAGCATAGCATGTCTACCATCAGCTACTATAGAAGTTGGGATGCTTCTTGGTTCTTCATTCGAGACTTTGAAGTAGTGCTCAAAGTCATTTGGGCCTATGTTGATCCCAATTTTTCTTATGGAGGAGTATGTGATGAATTGGAGATTGTCTGCAACCTTCGCCTTCTCAATGAAGTTTAGTACCTCTTCATCGTAGATTCTGCTGGTTTTTTGATAGAAGTATTTGTGCCATGTATCTTGAATCAGCTCAGATATATCCTTTACTTCGTCTGATTCGTTTCCCAGTGTCTCGAAATCGAGAACCACTCCGGTCTGCAACTCAACCTTCTTTGTTGGGCTTTGTTGCTCTTGTGATTTGTCATTTTTTGGAGTTTTGGATCGGATGTTGGCTATTTTTCAAAGAAATTGAGAGAGTTTCCAAGTTGTGATATGAATTTAAAGATTTTACCAACTTAGGGTTTTGCAATTGAGCTTTGTAGTAGAGCACAATAGTAAGAGAGAGAATGAAAGAAAAATAAGAGAGTAAAAGTGTCTTCTTGATTGAAAATTTTCAAAATTTATATCCTTTGAAGAAACATTACCGTTGCTAGCTTTTACTAGATGTTACGCAGATTCAGCCATTCATTAGACCGTTGCGTGATTTTAGGCAATCAATTTTTAAAACATTATGCATCAATAAAGCAGTAGAGCAAAAATAATACTATTCTGCATTTTACATATGCAAAAGAGCAATAGAGCATTTTGGCCATTTTATTGATTCAAATCAATTATGCCCAATTCACCTTGGAATTGAATAAATTTGCTCCATCAAGAGGCTTTGTAAAAATGTTTGTAATTTTTTTTCTATTGGAATATATTCTAATTTAATGTGATCATTTTGCACATGATCTTTGATAAAGTGATATTTGACATCAATGTGCTTTGTTCTTGCATGGAAAACTGGATTTTCTGAAATTATCATTGCAGACGTATTGTCACAAAATATTGAAGTTTTAGTAAATATCATACTGTAGTTTGCAAGTTATGACCTTATCCATAGTATAAGGTTACTCCGGTGACAGATGTTATTTTATAAGATTTTTTAAGATTTTCTCCTTTTTTATTAAGGATATTAGTTTTTCTATAAATATCACGTTTTGTATTCGTTCTAGGGGAGATTTTCGGCCATCTTTGACAATGAAACTCTTAAGATTAGATCACTTTTTCATCTTTCATCTTCTCTTTTTCCATTTTGGAGATTAGATCAAGGTATTTACGCTTGGACTACTTCGGATTTGAGTTGTAACCATTGAAGATTGTCTATTTACATTAAATATCAAGTTCTCTCTATTCTCTTTTAGTTTGATGATGATTTTTGCATGTTTATTGATGATTGTAATGATTAACTTCACTATGAGTGAGTAGATCTATTAGTAGGAAACCTAATAATGAAGTCTATGTGATGGGATTATAAGATTATCTATTTAAACTAACAAAAGCAGATTCTTTTTTATACATGATTGATGCTAAAGGTTGGGTCTTTATCATAGTTGATGCATGATTTCACCTAGAATGACTACCTAGATGACTTTATACATTGATTATACCATGATTAGCTCTATGATTATATTCAACTTAGTCACTTAGATGTTGTTATAGGTTGATCTAGCTATTGATACATTCTCTTTAGGTCATATTAGTAGCAATTAATCAAGTTTTGATGCATTCTCTTTTGATCATTACATTATTAGAACCTTTTACATGTGAATGGATAAAAAAACATCTTTTTCTATTGATTCATATTTTGTTTGTTCCTTATTTGATTCAACCTTATTAGTCTGGCATATACATTCTCTTTTGGTATGTTAGGTTAGTTTGGTTAGGTTGATTATACATTCTCGTTTGCTAATAAACATTCTAGAGAACACAATATAAGAGACCCTTGTATTACAATCAAACCAATCATTAACGAATCCGAACTATAATCAACCAATGATTAATCCCTAACTAAGATGGAGTTATGGAAGTTTCCTATATTTGCTTTCAATAGTTTATAACCTAATACAATTTTCATAGCAATTTAGTTAGTTTAATTAGGATTTAATTCATTTAATCTACAGACTCCCCCAATCTTAGTTTTCATAATTATAATAATACTTAAATGTGACTAGAAAAATAATAAATAATATTACGATTGTCCCTGCGGGTTTGACCCTTACTTCCACTACTACATTAATTTTAATATTTTTAGAGTGTAAGTGTATGCATATAAATTCTAATTTAGCGTGCTTATGACAATACGCATGAGGAGAAAAGGTTCAAAATATTGTTCGTGAGCGCAAAGAACAAAGTTCACCAATTGTACGAGGTGAAGCATCATCTAAAAGGCTCCTAATCGACCTATTGGTAGATCTTTCTAATTTTTAGTATGGTCAAACCTATGAATGCTCAAAATGTACAAAATGTACGAAATCCTCCAAATCCACTAGTTGATAATCGCACATTAGAACAAATGGATGAATATGCTGATAATAATGAACCTTCTCTGTGTATTGTATCCCCTGATATGCAAGGAAATTTTAAACTCAATTCTGGATTTCTCAAAAAACTACCATTTTTTCATGGCCTTCTAAGTGAAGACTCCACATAGACACTTGAATGAATTTAGGGTAGTGTATGTGAATATGAAATCGGACGGAGTGAATGATAAGCTAATTAAGCCTAGAGCTTTTCCATCTAGTGTTCAAGATGATGCTAAGATTTACCCAAAGGAACCACAAACGTGTGGGGACAAATGCAATCTTTATTTCTTAGATAAGTACTTTCCCACATCAAAAATCATAATAATCCATAAATGAATCTACTCAATTAGAAAAAAGAAGAGGAAATTATTACATAAATATTGGGAATGATTTAAACGTCTTGTCTTAAGCTTTCCAAACCATCCATTTTCTGAAAAATTCTTAATTCACTATTTTTATCAAGGTCTCTCTGTCATAGACCGTTGTCTAGTGGATGCAGCATGTGGTGAAGAACTTTTAGATAAACAACCACGAGTTCCACATCAAATCCTAGAAAAAATGGCTGCCAACTCTCAAGACTTTAATCATGATGACGATCTCTCTCGTGATGTCAATGAAGTATCGAGTTCTTCCAGTTCTATCGATCAAAAACTTGATCGTTTGATAAATTTAATCATCTTGATGGTTCAAAATAAAAACAACATTGCATAAGTTAAAGTTTGTGGAATTTGTTCTACTCCCGGTCATGCCACTGATGTGTATCCAACTCTTTATGACAATGAGCAACTGAACGCAATGGGTAACTTTCCTGATCCTCCTAGGCAAGGAAATGCCCAAAATATGATATATAATGAAGAGTGACGCAATCATCCAAACTTTAGGTAGTGAACTGATAAAACCAACCATTTACAATAATCTTCCATCCGTTGACCAGAATTATTCAAATCAAATTTCTTAAAATTCTAACGACTAGTCTTTAGAGGAACTTGTGAAAACAATGGGTAGGAGTTCAACAAGTTTTCAAAAAGAAACATGCTCAAGTATTTCTATTGTTGATACCAAGTGAGCCACCTAGGCAAAATAAGAATATACCAATCTTAATTAATATTGATCATAAATAATAATTCAACCCTTTTATTTAATAAGCAAATGAGAATGACTTACAAATAACAATTATGACATGGATAACTTTAGTTATACAAATGAGAATGACATAATTATAGTTTTGCTACTAATGGTATCAAATGAGAATGATAATTGCAATAACAAAAATTATATAACCTAGAGTAGCTAATTTCAACCTATAAGATCAATCCGTTACTTCTGGTTGAAAAGCGATTCTTCTTAGCTCAAAACCTGTACCGATTTCTAGTTTCTATTTTGAACAATAAATAAATAAATAAAAGGGTGGGGATTTTCTATTTTGAACAAAATAAAATAAAAAAAGGGTGGGGATTTTATTCTTCATGTTGATATCGTTTAAAAGATACTCCGTAAATGTGTTTGCTCTTGTTAAAGCTTGATGTTGATCTATGGAAGGCTGGAATGGTAAATTCGCAGAATTTAGAGCATAGAGCGTCCTAAGTTGAGAAGTATGTGACAACCTTAATTTGCACATTTCTTAAAGGTGGTTGCTACTGGAGGATACATTGGCTTTGGTTTTACAATTGCTTATCTTGGAACTCTGTGTTTGTTTATTAAAGAGTTTATCCAGAAATTTATGTGTGATATAACTAAGCTTACTTCTTGTGGTCTATGAATTGTAAACTTACATGGGATTTAGGTACATCGTTATTTGAGATTATGTTTATTGAAATCAAAATGTGACAAAGATCTTTCATATGAAAGCTGACAGCACTAGCTCTTTGTTCGGGTTGATTTATTATGTTCAGGATGAGGGTGATGGAGGAACATGTATTATTCACGCATGTTTTAAAAAAAAAAAGGTCTGAAAACATTAAAAAGGAGAAGATTGAGTTTTGAACAAGGAATTGCTTTGACTGGGAAGAAATCATGGAATATTTACGCATGAATTAGTATTCAGACATGCTGGATTGTGTTTTTAATGCTTCTTGATTTGGTTTTGTATCTTTCTTGTTAATTTATTCAAAGGATTGGAATTCAAACTCTATAAACTATACATCCTTGATGTGCTACATTTAAAAGGATGATATGAAATAAACATTATGTTTGGATTGTGATATTCTTTCCTTCTCCCACCTTTTCCTTATTTCCCATCCCTTTTCTCTACCTTCTCATCCGCTTTAGGTTCAATTACTTCTTGACAAAGCAAAACACAAACTTCACTCAGCAAAACACTATGTTAGTATTCTTCTTAGTGAATACTACCTTCGTGTTTCAACAATCCCCAAAATCTGCTGCCATAGGTTTTCAAATTGTTTTTGTTGCCACACTTTCTTAAAACTTTTGTTTGCTTGCAATCTTTATACAATTTTCCGAATATAGTTGATGTTGCTTTATTATTTTGAGAGTGATCTTTGGAATGTAGGTTTCAACAAACAATAACATTACTTCTATGTTGAATATATTATTGAGTTCATAACTCATAACTATTACTATATATATATACACAATTGATCCTAAATGCATGGGATTAATGAAAAAAAAGGAAAAAAAAATATATCCTACATAACCCTCTCAAGTGTAGGGTATGAAAGAGGACACTTCTAGATGAAAGAGTGACATACGTAAAAGAGGCTATTTTCACTGTTCTCAATTGTCGAACCTCTGATATCATAAAGAGAGAATGGGTTACTACTGAGATAATTTCACTTGACAAAATACACGAAATCAAGATGCAGGGAAATAGGATTATGAGAGTGTGATAACAATAGATCAAATGAATAATCTGTCCCATAATTTTTGCAATATTTATTTCATGCACGTAAATTTCGATTTATCTTTTTTTATATAACTCTAATTCTCACACTATATTTCTCTTTCCAACAACTCTAATTCCCAACCACATAAATTTTGTAAATAATTTGAAATGGATCAAAATGAAAAAATAAAGCAAAATTTTTGGGACGGAAGGAGTTCTTAATTGGCATCTGTTTGAACAATTCAAATTATTTGCACCATTTGGTATCATGTTATCATGCTTAGTACGAATTCCGGACGTAATTGGGAATTACTTTCTTTTCCATAAACATTTTCCCCTGTGGCCATAGATGATCAATCAAAAGGGCTCTAGAGTTCATTAGCTAGGGGATTTGAATTTGAGGGGAATGGGATAGATTTCTTATAACGCTCTAAGATTTTCAGTTCAATAACTATCAGATACGTGACGTTATCGCCGCTCCAAAATCCCTTTGAAGTAAGACGACAATATTACAAGGGGTTTACGGATCAGAAACATAGGACACTAACAAGAAATATCCAACTCACAAGTCTTAACATTACAGAAAGTCTAATCTAGTCATCATCGTTATGTCATCATCCCTTCGATGACCCTTTGTTACCTGAAACAAACATTTAACCGTGAGCTCGAAAGTCCCAGTAACACAGGATACAAATCCATTCCAGGAATCCGGAATGCTTATTATATCATGAGTTTCCCATGCACAAACAAGATGCAATACAAACAACATCGAGCAACCTTATGCCAAGTAGAAACGTATAAATACATATAGAATAATAATAACTCAAGTCAAGCAGATTGATCCCTATTTCATTTTCACTAGCCTTTATTAAAGCTTTTATGGCTCTTCATGCATCTCATGTCAAATCATATTGATTCTCGTCACTTTTACAGGTTAATGACATTTTCTATCTTGTCATATTGATTCTCGACACTTTTATAGGTTAATGACATGCTCTGTCATGTCATATTCATTCTAATCACTTTTATAGGTTAATGACATGCTCTGTAATGTCATATTGGTTCTCATCATTTTCACAGGTTAATGACATGCTCTATCATATCATATTGGTTCTCATCACTTTTACAGGTTAATGACATACTCTATCATGTCATATTGATTCACATCATTTTCACATATTAATGACATGCTCTGTAATGTCATATTCATTCTTATCATTTTTATAGGTTAATGACATGTTTTGTCATGTCATATTGGTTCTCATTACTTTCACAGGTTAATGACATGGGGGAGTTACCACAAGAATCTCCAATTGTTCCCTAGTATGGCCATACTTGGAGCAATTAAATAAGAAAGATGGTCGTTGCACCTGACCCAAGATGGTTAATGATAACCAAATTACTTGAACAAATGATATTCAACAAGAATCCAACAAACCACCACATTAGCTGCAAGTTCAAACTTCATAGGAGAGCACTTCTTGAGCATCTTCTCCAACCAACCCAGATCATCATTAACCACGAGAACCCTCAGCCCAACTAAAAACCCCTCACTCCACGGCGACGAGAACCCACTTTCCATAACTGCCACCACAATACAAGATCGTCCAAACAGAGATCCTCTGGTGATCGAAGACACTTCAGGCTTCCCTTCGGCTTAGATTTCGAATCAACCGGGGGACTGTCGTGACGGCGGAGCTGCAGATAACTATGATGGTAAGGGTTTGATGTGGGCGAGGACGGCATACGACGGTGGAGATGGTGATAGCTGGTGACGTACAGTAATGGGGGTGGTTAACGGTGGTGTTTGGGTAAAGTGCACGTGGGAAGGAGGAAATGAGAGATGAGAGGACCATTATGTTAGTAGTGGAAGATGTTAGGTCTAGGATCAAATCATATAAAATACCATATTTCTGTACTTGTGGATTAGGATTGCATTCCATTTGTGTTTCGTATAATTTTTCTCTCGATAATTAATATTTATCTATTTAATTTTCTTAAATATTTCACAATCATGTTCATATATTTATTCGCATGTTCATTATATACATACGATACGTATATTTTATAACCAATATATATTTTTTAAAAAACAAAATTTTCTCGGATTATTACATTTCTTTAGGTCAATAAATTGTGTAATCAAGCGATAAGTGAAGTGGTCGAATTCATTAGTTCACGGCGTACAGAAGTTCTGTGTTGAGTTTGCTTTTGAGCTTAGACCTGAGTTGTTCTTAAACACTTGTTTGGTGTTTTCGTTATTTTTGATTTTGTACGTTTCATTATCTGATTAAATAAAAATATTTAATATTAATTTAATTTTTCTAATTGGATATAACAAAAATAAAACACAAAAAAATATAAATAGAATTGAATCAATTATAAACAAGCCGGTTACAATAACCTCCACAATCTACTTTAAATCAACTATTTTTAATTTTAAAATTTCAAATATAGTTATTTTTTAAAAAGTTATTAGGAATTGTAGCCAAACAAACTGCGGTTGAATCAGTCCCCATTATTCCCAAATATCCAATCACACATGATGACACGAAAAAAAGCACCAACAAAATTTCCGAACACCCTCATCATCTCCAAAGATATACCAAGCCGGCAATGTTCAGCCCCGCCACCACCATCTCCTCCTCCGCCGCCACGTTCCCCACACCAACCCTAGACACACTTACCCCCACTCTCCTCCACGACATCTACACCCAAGGCGGCCACGTATTCGTCCACCTCATAACCCTAGCCACCTCCTCCACCCCCACCTCATCCATTCCCGCGGCGGAGGCAGCACGTGACATGGCCTGGGAGCAACTCCATTCCGGCCCATGGCACTCGGTGCCTGAAATCTGGAGAGAGGCGTACTCAATGGCGTGTCTGCGGGTGGCGGCGGCGAGGGTGAGGGAAGGGGAGGTGGTGGAGGCGATGAGGGACTTGGATTTGGGGTTAGTGATGGGCGGGGAAGGGTTGAGGGGGGATGTCGAGAGGGCCGTTGAGTGGGTGGAGGAGAGAGTGAGAGAGGGTGAGTTGGAAGTTTGGGAAGAGGGTGGGAGGAGGGGCAGGTTGGAGTTTAAGGGATTTGATGTGGCCGAGGTGAGTTTTAGTGTATCGAAGGTCCATTTGACGTTAGAATGCTGACGTTTCGATTTGTGTAGTAAGAATTTTGTTGTGGACAAACAGATGGTGTTTTATGCAGTGTTGTAATGTTGTATGATGGTTGGTATTGGCCTCTATTCGATCACGATTTCGTTTCTTGTTTTCTGTTTTCCTTCTGGTGGCTGATGAAACAGGACCGGTCGTTTTTTGTTTTTGTTTTTCAATTTGATAAAATAGATGTAGAAAACAGAAAATCACATGAATTTGTTATGATGTTTTAACGGTTCAGCCGAGTGCAGAATTCAAGATTCCTTCTATGAAAAATCACATTATTTTGTTTTTTGGTTTTCACAGTTTTGAGCTGCGTTACCCAACAGCTCCTAGATAAATGAGGTTTGTGATTTTTTGTGTTATGATTCAATACATGGCTTGATGTCTGATACCTAATGTGTTGTTATGACTTATAAGTGTTGTATGATTGAAGTTTTTTTGTATGATGGATATGTTTGTTTTGATTTGGTATTAATGATGTATATAGATATTGTTTTTAGAGAATCGTTTGCTTCATTCTGTTTTGCGTTTCATAGTCAACAGTGCATTGTTCTGTTGCACAAAGTTGGTACTACCTTTATTTTTGTGTTGGGAAAAGCATTTGAAATGCAAAAAGTTGGGGCATTTTGAGATCCAAATGATGATCATGAAGGTGTTTAATCTTTTACGTGCTTGCTGGTATTGTTCGCCAAATGCAGTTCTTCCTTTTCATGTGCCTTGATTACATAAATATATCTGACCACTGAAGCTGGATTTGTCCCCTAGTGCCTTGTCTAAATGAGTTGGTGTTCAATGAACGAGGAATGCATTAACAATCAAATGAAGGAATGAGTACTAATTGTTTCCCTTTCCTTTGTGTGAACTAATTTGTGGTTTCTTATTTTAAGTGAGGTTTATCAGCTGAATTAGTCGTACTGATCTGCTAGAGCACCTTTTCTTATGTTGAATAGTTGCGTGCTTTGTTACTCATGAATACTCTCTGTTTGAATTCGAATAGGGACTTTCTCGTAGAAAGATGACTAAAGAACTTTCAATGGTCGTTTGTGGTGTTGAGGTATAGGTGCAGCGGGCATTGCCCATAAACTCACTGTCTTCAAAGATTGCCGAGAAGCATTCCGCTTTATCTTTGGAGGCCTTCCTCCGTGTTTATTTCTTACCAGGTACTCCAGTTATAATAAGTGATTCCATGGATTACTGGCCAGCTAGATCTAAATGGAGTGATCTAGATTATTTGAAGAACGTAGCAGGTTATCGAACAGTTCCAGTTGAGGTAATCAATAATGATGATTTCTATGGATTCTTTTTCCTAAACTCGTTTTTTACTTTGACTATTGAACATGTGAATCAATAATGTGGTGGTCTTCTATAGTATTTATTGACTTCAAATGCACAAAAAGCATTTGAAAACTGATGTTCCAAAGATGTATTATAGGTAGGGAAAAACTACCTGTGCCAAGAATGGAAGCAGGAGCTGATCACATTCTCTGAGTTCTTGGATAGAATTCTTTCTCCGGAGTGTACTGCAGGTCCAACATATCTTGCACAGCATCCTCTTTTTGATCAGGCATGCATTTGTTCACCTTTGGCATTGACTTGATGGTCTTCTATCAGTAATAAAGTGACGTAGCATGTGGTTCTGTATGCTTTCTTTGAACAGTCCGTATGCTAGCGCTGTTCTATGTTTGTGATTACAGATAAAAGAGCTCCGGAAGGATATTTTGATTCCTGACTACTGCTGTGCCGGTGGTGGGGAGTTGAGATCTCTAAATGCTTGGTTTGGTCCAGCTGGGACTGTGACGCCATTGCACCATGATCCTCATCACAATATCCTTGCTCAGGTATCAAGCGTTTTCCCTTCGAGAGCTGCTTGTCTACAGATGAATTCATGCCTGACAACCAAATTATGAAGTTATGGGAGAATTTTCTGGAGAAAAGGTTAAGAAAAATGAATGAGGTGAATTAAAAAGTTGCGAAGTTAGAGGATAGGAGAGAAACTATAGAAAGTATGAATATCAAGGCTTAGTAGAGTTAAGTATGCGTTCTGAATAAGTGGTTGTATCAGATTTGTCTTTCAGGTGCAATATGTTTATGACAAAGTTGCTTCATCATAACTTTTTGTGCTTCTATCAGGTTGTTGGTAAGAAGTATGTTCGTCTTTATCCCGCTTCTTTGTCTGAAGAGCTTTATCCACACGAAGAAACAATGCTACACAACTCGAGCCAAGTGAGTGATCTGACAAGTGACTACGAATATACATCCCGCTTTCTTGCTGCATAATTTCGTCTCTATTTTCTTTGTGTTGTGGGTATACGTTTGTTCTTAGGTTGATTTAGATAACATAGACGAGGAGGCATTTCCCAAAGTGAAAGACGTGGAATTTTGGGACTGCATATTAGATGAAGGCGAAATGCTTTACATTCCGCCTAAATGGTGGCACTATGTGCGTTCTCTTACTCCAAGCTTCTCCGTCAGCTTTTGGTGGAATACTTCTGTTCATTCAACTGTGCAATGATAAGTATTTTTGTAGCTTTCATTTTTGCGTTCGGGTTAGCATTGTAGGGGCTCAAGAACTTCTCCTTGGTTCCAAGTTGGGAAATCTGGATTTCTTTCGTACTGTGCCTTCTGTATTTCTTTCAGTTGCTGAGTATCCATTTAATTATTTTTTGGAAAGTCTGGACTGTTAACTCTTTATGTGTGTGTGTTGAGAACTAGGAAGCGTAGAACTTTGTCAAGTGAAACTATTGCTGAAATACAACGATCTTCTCCTTGGTTCCAAGTTGGGAAATCTGGATTTCTTTCGTACTGTGCCTTCTGTATTTCTTTCAGTTGCTGAGTATCCATTTAATTATTTTTTGGAAAGTCTGGACTGTTAACTCTTTATAGTAAAACTGTAATAGCAAAATGCATATCCTGGGTAAAATGTTGGAAATTTCCCTGGATAGTATGCCCCGATCATACGAATCCCCTAGTATGTCCGTTGACCCCTCAAGAACTTCTCCTTGGTTCCAAGTCCAAGCTACTGAATCGGCCACAAAATCGGCCTACTGAACAGCTTATCCCTCGTACAATTCAGAAATGTAAGCTAACCAACACATAATTCACACCATTGACAAACAAAACAGAAGAAATTTAGTGAGACTGTCTATTGTACATTTTTTTACTTGCAAAGAACCCTGCGTCTCAAAACTTTATCCTGAAAACATAGAACCTGGGCATCACCATCACCTTGGACCCTGCTTGGGCTTTGAGGCTTCTCTTTACCCGCAAACACATCTTCCATGAACTGGCCATCGAACAACCTATTCTTTTCGACTCTTTGGATCATCAACAGTGGATAGAATGCGAAAGCGAGTAAATGCAGCAGCCAAATGCACTTCGCTGCTACAAAGGACTGCAGCAGTTGCTGAAGCCATTTCTTGGTCCAGTTCAAAGCCGCGATCATGCAGCTCATCTTCTGATCACAGAACTCGCTGAATTCTAAGCTGTAGTATTTGGTCCCTTTCTTAAGTACTTGGGTCCAAGTTAGGTTCCTTAGAGCAACGAAAGATGAAAACTGAGCCTGGCGGTCTAGTTTAGGGTCAAGCAGCTTCGCTGACCCATTTCTCTGGAAAACACAGTTCTCAAAGTCTTGGTATAGTTGTTGGTTGATGATGGCTTCCATGTTGTATAGAACGGGTATTTTGCATTTGGTGAAAACTTATGTGGGGGGAGAAGTAGGCTTATGCTTTCGACAACACAGACATCTTTGTCGATTTGGGATATGAGCGCTTTGCGGAAATACGTCACTGACAGTCTATATTCTGATATAACTTGCAAGAACCCTTCTACCATCCCTTGATCGCTGACCGGCATCATAGAATCATCTCCATCTCTACTTCCATTATTCTGTATCGCACCCTTTGGGATATTAGTTTGTGGCCTTTCTGGTTGAAGCGCTTCCCTCAGAGCTCTTTTGAGTTCTTTGCAGTAAGCCTCCATGCTATCCAGCTTCTGGTTTAAATCGTCAAATGAGGTTTTCATTTGCACGACGTCTTTTAAGGCCGCATCTTTCTACTGAACTGCTTCTATCAGTTCTTTCTTCAGCACTTCAATGGAACTAATTCCCATGGTTTTTAGCACTTGAGAGACTTCCTTTGCTTCTGTCTGGGCCGGCGAGTTCTCACTCATCCTTTTTCTTCAGTCGAGGTAACCATGAAAAGATTATTCCCCGGTTCTTGCTAGGACGGGAATTGTTGACCACATGCGAATCTATATAAAAGTAGCTAATAAACATAGCATGTTTGTAAAAAAGGTTTGATACCTCGTTACTTTTGGAGAGTTAGTTCACTTGTAGATTTGGTGTCTCCCAGGCTGTTCCTTCTCCTCCTTGAGTTTAGGGTATCGGTTGTAGGCGAGCTCTGAAGTGCAGTTATTTGGTTATTATAGGAGGCTATGGGCGACTTAGCCTCTTCTCTCCATGAGAAGTGGGGTTCTGAATTGATCGAACAAGGAGGCAATGCCTTGAAGATGCATTCTCTCCCTTGTAATCAACCTTGAGAGCTGATTCTTGGCCGCTTTCTCCGAGCCAAAAACATGTCAATCACTGTAGTTATTGGTTCTGTAACATATTGGATTAGTTTCGATCTGACTGCATAAAAGAATATTACCCATATTCAAAATAGTAGTTCACTCTTTCTTTTTTTTTCTTTTTCCAAAGTTACCCATATGCAGAATGCAACGATTGGTTCTTGGAGCACATTGAATTAGTTCCGGTCTGTATCAGTATCTGTATTCCATCAATCCCGATCTTCCCCAGAAACCCAAATGATATATGCAATAAATACCAAAACAATCAATGAAGCTAAGAACAGAGAAGATTACAATTGACAGCAATCTGAGAGAACTTACAGGAGTGAAAACAGGATAACTCCGAGCAGAATACACAGCATTGGGCCGACCACCACCAACAGGAGATGACGACACCAATCTCACTGAATTCCCTGCCGCGGTCGCCGGGCTGCTGCCCTGCATCATAAGTGCAGCATGGAGTGCCCTGAGCTCAACTCCCTTGGCAATGGTTGCCTATATATCTTCACCATTATAATCCAACTTTGCCATTTCAAACAAATGCCGTTGCTTTGTTGTATTCCTTTCGGGTTGATTAATGGATTTATATTATATGTATATGAATAATTTAATTATATAAATTAATTATATGTTATGTGTTATCTTACGGTTTGGTCTAAATATTAATGATTCTACGGATATTAATATTAAGTGGGTTAATATGTCATCTTATAAAATATAGGGCCCAATTATGTAGATATCCACGGGATTGATCCTAATTGATGATTGACTAACATATATATATATATGAAAGTTATGGTCCGCCATTGAATATGCGTTACATCTTTCTAGCCTCCCATCGTAAGAAAGAGAAACCCTAACGTCTGTATCAACTGGAAGATACCCTAATCCTACGCGATCTTCAACCCGGATTAAAGACTTTCTTTTATGAATTCAGGTACGCGTTCGCTTATAATCTATTCTAAATAATTCGATATAAAAGTTACAGTTTTGATGGGATTTATTCCAACAATTGGTATCAGAACATCCTTTATATTGAATTATTTTGATTTTGTTTATTTTATGCTTAAACAAGCCGAAGCCGAATCAGTTTATTTTGGCCTTCTCTGATCACTTTCCTTTGTAGCACGTCAACGTATTCAGGTAGTTCCTTTCGTACATAAGTTTATTGTTGAGAGGTTGGGGAAAATTCATCTGGGTTTTTTAGCGATGACTCATGAAAGCAAAAACCACATGGGATACTTCATTGCCTTGATGATAACCGTGGTTGGGGTTACTGCATCAGAACCTCTTGCATAGTGACTCTATGTGTGTTTTTTTTTCCATTGCCAAGAAATCAAATATATCAAAGGTATTGGGTACGATAGAATAATTATATGTATACTTCTTGTATATAGAGGCCTTACGGCTAATGAATCATCTTTGCGCGTGAAGTGAGACAATGCAACAACCTCTCCTCTTAGGAAATAAATAGGTGTAACAAGATTTAAACTTGTGATCTTTTAATGAGATAAGATTCAGATTCAGATTTGTTTCTATTTAAATTTTTAAATGATATACAAGTAAAATTATGGATTCAGATTTATTTCTATTTAAACATTTAAATGATATATATATGTAAGATTTGGATTCAGATTTAATACTTGGAAATAGTATTATATACAATTTTTGTATGTCTAATATTCTAGATTAGTTAATTGAAATAATATATTGTCAAAGTAAGCTCATTTGTGTAAATTGATTAATTTAGAATATTAAGATATTTTATGTATGTTTTAATTCCATGCGTTTAGTAATCGACAAAAAAAAAAAAGGTTGCTATTTGGCCGGAATTAAAACATATCTGTGATAATAAATATGTGATAATTGTTAATTTTTCCGTGTGAATGTTAAGTGAGTATAAAGAAAGACTTTATGTTTGATAGGATTTTATTGTCAATATTTGATTACTACAGAAAGAGTACCACTTACAAGTTGATTTTCTGTCCAAACATTAAAATCAATGTTGTGCTAGGTATCTTGTGATGGGAATTTGCCATTATTTGAATCTGTAAATTAAAATTATATTTACAGTCAATATTTCTGCTACTACAATATCTACAAACATTAATAGTATCCCTGTGCTTAACGACATACACTTTAAGAAATGAAAAAAGAACGTAATGATAGTTCTTGGTTGCATGGATTTAGACTTTACATTTCGGATTGAGCGACCTACTACTCTTAAAGATACATCCACCCATGATGAAAAGAGGGAGATGGAGAAGTGGGAATGCTCAAATGGCATGAGTCTTATGATCATGAAACGTGCAATTTCAGAGTCATTCAGGGATACTATGTCTGAAGAGGCTAATGTCAAATTATTCCTTGCTGAACTTGAGAAACGTTTTGCAAAAAACAAAAAATATGAAACTAGTATTCTTTTGAGTAATCTTGTTTTCATGAGGTATAAAGACAAAGAGAACATAAAGGAGTACATTTTGGAAATATCTCATACTGCTTCAAAATTAAAGGCACTCAAGTTGGTATTACCTGTGAAACTACTTGTGTATTTAGTTTTGATCTCTCTTTCTGTATAATTCAATCAATTTAAAGTCAGTTATAACTGCATAAAGGAGAAATTGACTCTTAATGAGCTCATTTCATATTGTGTGCAAGAGGAAGAGAGGATAAAGCAAGATAATACAAAAAGTGGTTATTTGACATCAGCCTCTAAGGACAACAGAAAAAGGAAAAATAAAGAAGCTGTGGTCTCAAGACCACAAAAGAAGCAGAATAAGAAAAATAAAGTTAAAATTACGGAATTTGGTTGCTTCTTTTATAAGGGGACTAATCACAAGAAGAGAGACTGCACCAAATACCACGCTTGGCGTACAAAAAAGGGTATGTCTCTTGCTCTTGTTTGTTCTGAGATTAATTTAATTTCGATACTCAAAGACACTTGATGGATAGATTCTGGTGCTACTATTCATATAAGTGTGTCTATGCAGGGTTACCTGAGCTGTCGAAAACCGAGTGATGGTGAAAGATACATCTATGTGGATGACGACAAGTAGGTTGAGGTTGAGGCTATTGAAAAGATTAGGTTATTATTAAAGACTGAATTTTTATTTGGATTTGAAAGAGACATTTGTTGTATCGTCATTTAGACTGAATTTAATTTCAGTTCCCGTATTGGACAAATTCGGTTATTCTTGTTCATTTGGAAATAATAAATTAAGTCTTTTTTAAGTTTCAAATCTTATTGCTTCTGATCTTTTATCCGGATATGATAACATATATTTTCTTGATATAATTGCCTCACATAATGAAACCTTGCATGTAAATTCCCGTGGTACTAAAAGAAAATTAATCAATGAGAATTTCTTATCACTCTGGCATCAGAAACTTTTGTCAGATGAAATTCTTGATTCCTTAAATTCGGATATATGCATTGAGTGTATCAAGGTTAAAATGACAAACAATACTAGATTAGGTGACGAGAGAGCTTCAGATTTTTTAGAATTGATGCATACGGATATTTGTGGGCCATTTCCTATACCCTGTAGAAATGATCAATAATACTTTATCACATTCCTAGACGATTACTCTCGTTATGGGTATCTATATCTTATCGATGGGAAGTCCCAATTAATAAATGTGTTCAAATCATATAAGACCGAAATTGAAAATCAATTAGGTAAAAGGATTAAAACCGTCATATTTGACCGTGGTAGTGAATACTATTATAGATATGATGGTTCAGGTGAACAACGTCGAGCGCCATTTGCGAAATTCCTAAAGGAGTGTGGGAGTTAAAACGAACATTAAAGGACATGTAGAGGAGGATAATTTGTCATACTACCTTGCCAGACTCACTCTGGGGAGAGGCATTGAAAACTGCAGCATATATACTTAATAGATTTCCAATTAAAACTACAATTAAAACCCCATATGAACTATGGACTGGGAAAAAGCCCATTATAAAGTACTTGCATATTTGGGGTTGTCCAACTGAGGCACGACCTTATAAGCCAAATGAAAAGAAACTAAACTTTAAAATAATTAATAGCTATTTTCTTGGATACTCTGAAAGGTCAAGGGGGTATAAATTCTATGATTCCACTTCAAGAACTATTTTTGAGATGGGTAATGCTCGATTCTTTTAGAATGTTGAGTTTGGGGGGGAGTGGGGAGATAAAGTTAGAGATTTTGTCTTTCCGGAAGAACATGTGTCTCTTCCCTCAATTGTTGTTGATCATGATCAGAGTGTTGTTTCTTGACAATGATCACGAAATAACTTTATTTCAAGATAATCTTGATAATCTCCCTAATCAAATTCTTGATATTATTAATGAGGATCAAACTCAACAATCTCAAGAACATGAAGTGTCATTAAGGAGATCCACTAGAGAAAGGAGAATTGCAATTTCAGATGACTATATTGTATTTCTCTAAGAATATGAGGTAAACATGAAAATGGTGGAAGATATTATTGTGTTTCTCCAGGAACAAGAAACAGATTTTGGACTTGTGGACGTCCAATCAACTTCCGCCAGGCCATGGAAAATTCTAAATCTCAAAAGTTGATTGATGTCATGAACGATGAAATTAAGTCCATGAGTGACAATGACGTTTGGGAGCTTGTTCCATTGCCCGAAGGTGTGAAGCCTATTGGTTGCAAATGGATATTTAAAACCAAGAAGGATTCAGAGGGCAATATCATAAGATTTAAAGCTTGTCTTGTTGCTAAGGGCTACACTCAAAAGAAAGGCGTTCAAAATTTTAGGATTGAATGGGGAAGTCTTGATATCGTCCGGAGAAATGTCAAAGTAAAGACTGGTCTGAAGATCGAGGTTAAGAGGATACCAATATTTAAAGAAGGTCGCTGGGTAGATTCACTTCCAATTGAGGTACATAACTTATCAGGATTAAAGGACGTTAGTCATCATGTATTTGTATCACTATAGAATGAAGTGAAATAGCTACAGGATGAAAACTAAACCAAATCTGGTTGTAACAATACTTTAAAGAGACTTTCTCTCCGGTTTCAATAAAAGACTCTTTCAGGATAATAATGACACTAGTGGCACATTTTGATCTTGAGCTTCATTTGATGGATGTTAAAACAACGTTTCTTAATGGTGACATTGAAGAAACAATTTATATGTAACAATCAGAAAACTTTGTTTCGGAGATCCAAAGAAAATGAAAGAAATCTATCTATGGGCTCAAGCAAGCTTCCCGTCAATGGTATCACAAGTTTCATAATGTCATTACATCCTTTGGTTTTGAAACAAATATAGCTGATGACTGTATATACCATAAGTTCATTAGGAGTAAGCATATTTTTCTGGTTTTATATGTCGATGACATGCCAGCAATGATATAGGCTTATTACATGAAAATAAGGGATTTCTTTCAAAGAAATTTGAAATAAAAGATCTTGGTGATGCCTCTTTTGGATTAGGAATTCAGATACATCGAGACCGCCTCAAAGGTGTTCTCGGACTCTCATAAAAGATTCGTAAGAGATATGGCATGCAGGATTGTAAGCCAGGTGACACCCCTGTTACTAAGGGAGACAAATTTAGTCTCAATCAGTGCCCAAAAAATGATTTTGAAACCAAGGAAATAGAGGAGACAACTTATGCTTCGGCTGTGGAGAGTCTAATGTATGCTCAGGTTTGCACAAGACCTGATCTAGTATACATAGTTGGGATACTAGGCAGATATCTCAGCAATTCAAGAATAGACCATTGGAAAACAGCCTAAAGGGTTATGCGATACTTACAAAGAACAAAAGATTACATGCTCACATGTCGGAAGTCGGATCAGCTTGAGATCATTGGGTATACTGACTCCGATTTTGCAGGGTGTCAGGATAGTCTGAAATCTATATCAGGCTACATCTACATGCTTGCCGGAGTAGCTATCTCTTGGAGAAGTATCAAACAACCTCTTACAACTACTTCCACTATGGAAGCAGAATTATAGCATGTTACGAGGCATTCAATCAAGGACTATGGCTACGAAATTTTGTTAGTAGACTACATATAGTGGATAGCATTAAAAGTCGACTCAGGCTATTGTGTGACAACAGGTCAACAATCCTTTATGCTAAAAACAAGAGCAGTTTGACCAAGGAAAATATATAGATGTCAAACTTCGAGTTATGAAAGAAAGAGTAAGGACAATCGTCCATAGAACATATCTGTACTAACTTCATGGTTTGCAGATCCGCTCAGTAAGGGATTGTCACCCAAAGTGTTTCATGAGCATGTTGCTCATATGGGTGTTAAATCAGTTGAGGATTATGGATTTTAGTGGGAGTTTGTTTTGTAATGTTTCTATGATGTTAAACATATATTTGGTTGATTAAGTTTTTAAGGTTATATCTGTCGATTTAAAGTTTTAAAGTTTTATGTACTCTTATAGTTTTGAGATTGATCTCGATAAAGTTTAAGATGGACCAACTGGAAATAGACATTCTATTTCATACCACACTTTATGTTATTTCCATGCTACACCCCTATATTTGATCCATGTCATTGATTATATTGATATACATGATCATTGTTGGGTCTCCTTATGTCAATGTAACATAGATCCTATATTGATATGATTGATGGACCAGATTGGTTAATGACGATTACAAGTTGATGGAATTATTGAGCTCTTAAGGTTATATTGTGACATACAATACTAAGGATTGTGCATGTACATGAGTATGTCGTCCAAGTGGGAGATTGTTGGATTAATGAAGTCATATTACATGTATATGGACAATTTAATTATACGAATTAATTGTATGTTATGTGCTATCTTGTGGTTTGACCTATATATTGATGGTTCTACGGATATTAATATTAATTGATAGGAATGTGCAGTCCCCCCAATTGTATAGAAATTGATGTAACAAAAATGAGATGTATTAGTCATCTGAGCCACCAGATGCAGACTACTACAGAGGACTTTGGCTAAGCAAGTAAGGCATTAGTGAGTAACAAAAGAACATCAAAGGCTTCAGGATCTGGGAATGAGCTTGTAGACAAGGATCAACACAGTAATACATAAAGTAGATCAGATCTGAGTGTAGATCAAAGTTGCAGCAGAGAGTGTGTGGAGGCTAGGATTACAGTATGGGATGCAAACTATGAATGTAATAGAGACTGGGTGTAGGCTAAAGGTTGCAGTAGACTAGAGTACAACAGAGATGATTGCTGAGGTGGGGTCAGAGGTCTGAAGTCATTCAAACGAAGATTTAAGGTACAGATAGCAACGGCACAATTACTGGAGTTAATGGACTGTCAGCATCAAAAAACAAGATAGTGGGGGACACGAGTGGCAAGGTATCATATCAAAATCAATACCATGTTGCTGGGTTAGTTCCCTGAGCCTATAAAATAGAATCGTTGAGGCTCATTTAAGTAAGACTGTTGAATCAGATTGAAAGACAAGCGTGCAAGGCAGTCATAAGTTCAAAGATTACTCAAGAGAGCTAATTCGTGAAGATCACAATAAAAGGGGTGTCACTAGTCTGCAGAATAATACATCTTGCAGCAGAGTCTAGAGTTTGGATCTATGCAAAGGATCTGATTCCTTCATCTTTTGTACAAGTTAGATAGCTTGTACAAAAAAGTTTTCTTGTAAGCTCAAACAAGAAGATAGTGATACTCATCTCTTGGCCTGACTACACTGGTCACCAAGGGAAGACTAGACTAAGCTCTTGATTATCATTTGATAACGAGTATCTGAACCAGTATAAATACTGTGTCTATTACTTGCCTTTATTACTAGATATTTAGAACTATTAGAAACAAATCATCATAACCAAACAGAGATAAACTCAAAGAGTTTGAACTCTTTGGTGTAGACCACCAACTGTCATCTGCAGACTACCTAAGTGGTCTGAAAAAAACTTGTATTCCGTATTAAAAGTTTGATTAATTTTAATAAAACCTATTCACCCCCTATAGGTTGAAACTTGGACCTTACAATTGGTATCAAAGTCTGACTTTTTAGACTTAAGAGTTTGTGGAAAGAAAAGTTCATTATCATATTTGCAAAGAAGTTACTAACAGTTTGTTTCTGTGAAGAACAATGACACCACCAAAGCTTCCTAAGTGTCCTAACAGTGGAGAACCTCCATCATGTTCATTTGACAAGTTCAGCCATTGGAAGCTAAAGATGCTTGCACATCTCAACTCAATAGACGAAAGAATAAAAGACATCATCACTGGGATGCAAAAAAGAAGTATACAGGCCAAAGACTCTTTGGTCCAGAGAAGACTGGGATTCTGTACTGGTTGATAGAAGAGCTCAAAACTAGATATTTAAAGTCCTTGATGACAACATGTTTGAAATAGTGGTTCATACAACCACTAAAAAGGAGGCATGGGAAGCTCTACCCCTAAAAAACGAAGAAACTAACCAAATAAGAGAAAACAAGAAGGATTTCCTAATGCAACAATATGATTGGGTCTCAATGAGATCTGATGAAAATTTGACTACCTTCTATGAAAGGTTCAATATTTTAATCAACAACCTCAAAATCTTAGGAAAGACTTTCGAAAACAAGGAAGGCAACCTAAGGTTTGTGAGATCTCTTGGTAAAATCTGAAGCACAAAGACTACAACTATTAGGGAATCCAGAGATCTAAAAAGATGTCTTTGGCTCAACTGTATGGTGTATTGCATACATACAACCTTGAAGTGGAGCAGAAGAAGCAAATAGACAATGCCAGAAAGAAGACCTTAGCTTTCAAAGCACAGAAAAAAAATCCTGAAATCTATGGCAGAGGAGGAGACCATTGATACCTCTTCCGTAAGTGAACAACGACTGTCTGAAAAGAGAGCATTAATGGGAAAGAAGTTCAAGAAGAGGAATTTCAAAAAGAACCTTTTCTCAAAAACAAAGGAAGCAAAAAAGGAAGTCTACTACAACTGTGGCAGACAATGGCACTTTGCCGCATAATACAGATGACCAACACAAGACTCGTCTGCACCAAAATTTAAAAAGGACCACAGCAAAGGCAATTCTAGAAGAAAAGAAAGAGGCAAGGCCTATGCTGTAAAAACATGGAGTGATACATACTCTGATAATAAAGACACAATCTCAAACGCTCAGCTTTGTCTCATGGCTAAGGATGATGAAAAGCAGCAGGTATTTGATCTTTCTGATTCAGATGCCACTATAGAGGAATTGAAGGAAGTACTTCAAAAAAACCTCTGAGAACTTTATTTTCTTTTTAAAGGAAAATAAAAAAAATCTTAAGCAGATTGCAAGTCTCAAAGAGAAATGCAATTTAACAAATGAAGAGACTAATAATAATATAATCAATGCTAAAAATGAACCGAAAGAAACAAATGAAAAGGTAAACCTTCTCAATGCAATAGTGGAAAAACTTACCTTGAGAAACACTGAGCTTCATAAGCAAGTGGATTCTTGGAATGGTAAGAGATGTTTGCAAAAATTGCTCAATACAGGTCAATCCTCCCATGATAAAACAGGGTTAGGGTCTAATTACTGGTTACACAATAATGCAGATAAGAAAGTCATTACCAAGGAAGCAGGTGTGCATAAGAGCAAAAGCTCTATTCCATAAACTGAGCAAAAGAGCAAAAGCTCTATTGCACAGAAAGTACTAAAAAGAAAGAACAGTCTGCAGAAGAGATCTTTATTGCAATGTAAGATCTCTACTGCTCAAACTCAGAAGGGATGGAGTAGAACACCAGTACGAGTTGATGGAAAATATCATAAGATACAAAAGCTAAGAATCTTAAAAGGGGATTCAATGAAAGGCCTTATGAAGCTCAGTATGCACCTAACTACTCAATATGGAACAACTTCTCCAGAATAACTTGGAGAAAGCTATACTCGAGTCACATCCACTCATGTCAAATATAGTAGACGAAGTAGAGCAGACTACTAAGAAGCTATACTCCTTTACCTGTGGCAAACTTGGCCAGAAGTCCTTTGAGTGCTGGAATTCCCACAAGAAGATAATTCAAATGTGGATTCCAAAAGCTAACCAATGAGGACCCATAGAAGTGGGTACCATGCACAAGCTCTCTATGTTTTCATTACAAGAAAGACAGAGGTATATGGTATTTGGACAATGGATGCTCAGGATACATGGAGGTACAACTAAAGGTTCTGTAACCTTGGTACACGTCCTTAATCTTTAGAGATGTTGCATATGTTAAAGACTTAGAACATAACCTGCTATCCATTAGTCAATTGTGTGATAAAAATTAGGATGTATCATTCACTTATGACACATGTCAAGTAAAGGATAAAATCATAATTAAAAGTGATCATGACACTGAATTTGATCAAACAGGAATAGATGTCTATTGCAATGATCATGGAACCAAACATAATTTCTCAGCACGCAGAACACCTCAACAAAATGGTGTTGCTGAAAGGAAAAATAGAACACTCATAGAAGCAATTAGGACAATGCTTGTTGATGTAAATTTATATAAGAACTTTTGGGCAAAAGCAGTTAATATAGCTTGCTATACATAGAATAGATTCAAATCCGATGAGAAATCAAGCCCATCAAGAAAGGTCAAACTCCAAGCTGGTGTGGTGTTTGATTTCAATACTTTGCGAGAAGAATCAGATGAGGTGAAGGAAGTACTTGATTTCATCGACAAGGTGAAAGTCACAGACAATCTGTAGTTGATTTCTTACACCTCTACTATAACAAAAGTTGCAATCTACATCAAGGTAGATTACTTTGCTCATTTTTTCAACTTACCAAATGAAGGGTCAAGGATCATTCCATCTACAATCGCGACAACAGGAAGGCACGCCATGTTAGCAGAAGAGAAGTGGAATGAAGGAATAAGGACCATGAAGAAGTTCTTATCCAAATAGCATGAGATGCTTGCTAATATTGTCAAGAAGGTCATTCTCTCACAAGAATTCAGTAAAGATCCGATTACCACTGATCAGCAATAAATCATGTGTGCAATCCTTATGAAATATGAAGTCAATTGGGCAAAATTGCTCATGCATCAGTTTACAAAAGCTGTGCAATCAAAGCAACTAATGTTTGGAAGGATAATCAGCATTTTTCTCAAATAGAAGTTGAAGCTTTCTGATAACGAGGGAAGACCATGGACCATGGCTAAATAGATAGATGCCAAGAAAATAGGCAAGCAGCTCATTGGTATTACAAAGAAGACTATAACTGTGCAGACTACCATCAAACCTGCAAAACAGTCACATAATTCTTCAGGTGTGCAGACCAGAAGGAAGTCTGTAGACCACCTACCAAAGGCAACTGTGCAGACCACTACAGTGCCAAGGACAAGAAGATAGCAAGACAGTAAGGCTCAACCAATCAAGTTGAACAAGCTTAGGGAAATGAAGAGGAAACTCATTATGCAGACCTTAGTCAAGGAGACAATCTCAGATCTTCCCGTTGCAGAGTCAACTGATATGGAAGTAGATACTTGGGTAGTCTACAACTAACACTTCAAGGTCTGCTACAAAGACTCCAATTCTTGGAATTTATCTCTCTTTAGCTGTGAAGGTTGATTTCTAACAGTCCTAAATATTAAACAATAAAAGCAAGTAAGAGACACAATATTTATACTGGTTCAGACACTTGTTATCAATTGATAAACAATAGTTTAGTCGAGTCTTCCCTTGGTGACCAATGTAGTCAAGCCAAGAGGTGAGTATCACTATTTACTTGTTTGTAGCTTACAAGACACCTTCTTTTTATAAGCTGAACAACGTGCAGAAAAATAAAAACCCACGATCTTTGCACTGATTCAGCAATCTGAACTCTGCTGCAAATGATGTTCTTCTGCAGACTAGTGAACCCTTCTTTACTATATTTCACGATTCAACTCTCTTGAGTAATCTTTGAATGTTGATTGCTTTGCACACTTGCCTTTTAATCCTTATAACAACCTTAATCAAAGAGCTTCTCCGATTTCCTTTTATGGGCTAAGGAAACAAGCCCATGCAGCATGACATTGTTTTTGATACTGACACTTTGCCATGGTGTCTCCCACCATCTTGTTTCTAATGCTGGCAGTCCACTAACTCCAAAATTTGTGACATTGCTTCTTTAACTCAAATCTTCATTTGTGAGTTAACTCCAGAGCTCTGACACTACATGATACATATTGGGAAGATTAGATCAATAAATCTACAACATGCGCGAATGGAATAAAGCACTTTATGAGTATCTTGACACCCTACAACCAATAGCAGAAGAGTTTGAACATGAAAGGCTTTGAACACATACGAATTTCACTTGACAAACTAACAACATAGGTTATTGGCCAAATGCAAAGAGAAAATGCTCTCAACCTTCAACAATACAGATTGAGCTCTTCCAACCTCAACAAATTCAAAAGCCAACATAAAGTTGATCTACGAAAGCTGAATAAGGCTCTGTAGATCACTCAATAACAACTCGATAAAACCATTCACATCAACGACACCAAGTTTGGATTACTTGAAACCAAGTTGGAAGTAGTTCAGCAGAACATATTCTTTGAACTCCAAGCTGTGCGCACTGCCCATGAAGTCTCACCTCCACCTTGAATGCAAAAAAAAAAGGAGGAAAATCAGACTACAGAAGAGCAACAGAGGACTCCTGCAGTATAGCAGTAGAAGACCCCAGTTGAGACTCAAGGGAAGAAGTCTTCTACAACCAAGAAAAGACATTTTTGTGACAAAGAAAGGGAAAGGTCTGCAAATAGACGAATACATCATGGGGATTAGTCTTATGAAGAACACAGAAGACATAGAGAGTCAGAAGAAAGATCTTAGAAGCGTAGCAAGGAAAAGGAGCATCAAAGGTAAGCATAAATATCTCTATTTTTTTTTTTTTAAAACAATGTAAACTAGTAGTAAAGAAAAGTTGTAAACTTGTTGTGTTACATAGGACTTTTTGTTAGCATCAATTTAGGGAGAGATTGCTAGGAATATGATATCCCTTCAATCTTATAGAAATTGATGAAACAAAACTGAGATGTATTAGTTATAATGTAGTTAGTGTGTTTAGGCTAAAAGTCAAGTAGGTAGTTGCAGTCTAGGTTGGATGTTGGAGTGCAGACAACTACAGATGATGGACATCATATGAGCCATTAGATGCAGACTACTACAAAGGCCTTTGGCTAAGCAACTAAGGCATTAATGAGCAATTAAAGACAATCACAGGCTTCAAGATCTGGAAATGAGCTTGCACACTAGGGCCAACATAGATAAAGCATAATGTGCATCATATCTGGGTACAAACTAGAGGTTGCAGTAGGGACTTGGTGAAGACTAGGGTTGCAGAGTGCAGACTAAGTCTTACAATATTGGATGCAGACTGGAAGTTGCAGCAGACTGGAATACAGGAGATATGGTTGCTACGATGAGGTTAAAAGTCTGAAGTCATTCAAACGAAGATTTGAGGTACAAATAGAAATGACATAAATTCTGGAGTTAGTGGACGCCAGCATCAAAAACAAGATGGTGGGGGACACGAGTGGAAAAGTGTCATATAAAAAAAATACCATATTGCTGGGTTCATTCCCTTAACCTATAAAAGGGAATCATTGAGGCTCATTGAAGTAAGTCTGTTGAATCATATTGAAAGGCAAGCATGCAACGCAATCGTAAGTTCAAAGATTACTCAAGAGAGCTAATTCGTGAAGATCATAGTAAAAGGGGTATCACTAGTCTGCAGAAGAACACATCTTGAAGGAGAGTCCAGAGTTTGGATCTGTGCAATGGATCTGAGTCCTTCATCTTTTGTACAAGTTAGATAGCTTATAAAAAGTAGTTTTTTTGTAAGCTCAAACAAGAAGATAGTGATACTCACCTATTAGCATGACTACATTGCTCACCAAGGGATGACTAGACTAAGCTCTCGATTATTATTTGATAACGAGTGTCTGAACCAGTATAAATACTATGTCTATTACTTGTATTTATTTTTTGATATTTAAAACTATTAGAAACAAATCATCATAACCAAACAGAGATAAACTTAAAGAGTTTGAACTCTCTGGTGCAGACCACCAACTATAATCTGCAGACTACTTAAGTGGTCTGCATAGAACAATGGTCTGCAAAAAACTAGTATTCCACATTAAAAGTTTGATTAATTTTAATATAACCTATTCAACCCCCGTCTAGGTTGAAACTTGGACCTTACAGAGAGTATAATGATGATATCATTAAAGTGATGATAAATGCCTCGTAAAATAGCAAAATATACATCTCCTAAAAGTCAGAAGGAGATTTTATATGTACTTGCTCAAAACATGCAAAAGACGGTTCATGGAGAAATTGGTGATTTGAAATTTTATCTTCTTATTGATGAATCATGTGATGTTTCTAATAAAGAACACATGACTATTGTTGTTCGATTTGTTCATGCACATGGCTGTGTGCAAGAACGTTTTCTAGATATGGTGCATGTCAAAGATACCGTTGCTTCAGTTCTCAAAGAAGACATTTGCCATGTCTTATCACCTCATAATCTTGATATTCATAATATTCGAGGCCAAGGATATGATGGAGTGAGCAATATGCGTGGAGAGTGGAATGGGTTACAAGCCTTAATTCTAAAAGAGTGTCCTTATGTATATTATGTGCATTGCTTTGCAAACAGGTTGCAATTATGTCTTGTTGGTGCAATGAGGGAAGTGGCAAAAATTCATGAATTCCTTAATGATTTGAGCTTTATTGTTAATATTATAAAGATTTCTCTTAAACGGAATGACGAATTGGTTGATGCATAGCTTGTTGAACATGGGCATTGGATTGAACTGAATGAAGTGGAAATTGGTAGAGGGGCTAATTAGACCGGCACTTTGCAAAGACCGGGTGATACTAGATGGAGCTCTCATTTTAAATGTCTTTGTAACTTGATGCAGATGTATTCTACTACTCTGATCTTGTTAGAAAAAGTTTCTAATGGGAAATATTTTCGCAGGGAAAGGGGAAATGCTAATTCTGCTCTTAAAAAGGTGTCAAGTTTCGAGTTTGATCTTATTCTACATATTATGAAGGAGATTATGACAATTACTTATGTTCTTTCTCAAGCCTTGCAAGAGAAAAATCAAGATATACTTAATGCCATGAGTTTAGTCTCCACTCCAAAAGCTTTGATTCAAAAGTTAAGAGACAATGCTTGGGGAGCTCTTTTAGAACAAGTGTGTTCCTTCTGTGCGAAGCATGATATTGTAGTTCCTGACATAGATGCTCTTTATTCTCATCTTATTATTTCTCGTAATTAAAGCACAAGATTTATATTGAACATCATTACTATGCTAATATTTTTATGGTGGCTATAGAGCACGAGTTGCAAGAATTGAATACTAGATTCAGTGAGCAGACTACAGATCTTCTTACTTTGAGTGCATCTTTGGATCCGGGAAATGGCTACAGATGTCTCAAAGTTGAAGATGTGTGTAAATTAGCCGAGAAGTATTATCGTCTTGATTTTTCTTACCAAGAAAGGTTTCATTTGAAATTTGAGTTGCAACATTATTAGCTTGATGTGCCTAACGATCCAGATCTACAAAAATGTTCGAATATATCTAATCTATGTTGCGGAATGGTCTCAAATGGAAAGCATAATATCTACCCTTTGATTTGGAGGTACTATTAAATCGTCCAAACGTTTTTCCCTAATTGATCTTTAACCTTTTAATTAAAGTTTGTAAATTCTTCCCAAGTTAGTTGAAATAATAAAAGACTTAGAGTATATGAGTCAGAACAATATCTTTGGGAAAAATAAACGGTTAAGTGCTTTAAGTCGAAACTAGATCTTTAACTCAATAGTAGAACTTAAGCATAACACTCTAAAAAAAGACAACATGATCTTGGACTCAAGGAAAGAAGGTGAAGAGACTGGAAGTAGTGATAAAACCATAAAAGGGCTTGCGGCAGTCCATTTGTTGAGATGAGAGCACGAATGAAGACCATAGATCAAGCCACATACATCTCCAATAATCTAATTAAAGTTGAATTGTTACTCAATTCTTCAAGCAAGGAGGGAAGACAACAGTCATTGGTAGAACCGAGTCAAAAGGAAATCGATCATAAGTTGGCACAAGACAAACGTAGTCGACTGATGCATCGAAGCAACTAAATCATCAAGAGAAAGACAAATAAGTTTCATAGCCGACTTGAAGCAACTTGGCCATTAAATACAGGGGCATACTAATGGTCATAAAAATAACAATCATAGTTACCTTTCAATTATTATTGTAAAGATATAAGATAATTTATGACCCTAGATCAAGCCATATACGTCTCCAATCATCTAATCAAATTTGAGTTCCGACTCAGTTCTTTTTATTAGAAGGGAAGACAACACTCATTGGCAGAGCCGATTCAAAAGAAAATCGATTGAAAGTTGGCACAAGACAAACGAAGACGCCTGATGCCTTGAAGCAACTCAATCATCAACATAAAGACAAATGAGTTTCATAGCCGACTTGGAGCAACTTGGCCATTAAGTGCGAGGGCATTACTAATGGTCATAATTAAAAATAACAATCATAGTTACCTTTTAATTATTATTGAAATGATATAGAATAATTTAAAAATATTAAGATTTAAGGGAATAATCATGAAAATAACTTTATTTATATAGAATATCTTTTTTGAAAATTATTTATGTAGAATATCTTTATTTCTTCACATATGAGATATTTTTCTAATGATCCTCTTAGCTAAAATCCCTAAAACTATAGCTTGATGGCCAAACTAATAACATCTATAATATTGAGGGTCCACGACATAGACCTTACAAAGTTACATATTCCATATATAAATATACGTTTTCAAATTCTTATTCTTGGTCTTGATTATCGTGAGGTGGCCTCGTCATAATCACATCCACGAGATCGTCGATCCTCGGTTGATCGATCTTATCACTGGCTTTTGTGCAAACAAATTCTATAATTCACAGCCTTATTTATTACTTTTTTCAAAGCAATTTTCTCATCTCTTTGTAACAAACTTTACTGCTTTTAAAAATATTAATATACATGCTTTTTCGAAAATGAGAAAAGAATCTAACACAGACAAATCCATAGTTCAAGTCAACATGTTACAAATAATATAGTGTGCACAAGAAACCATTCCTTCCGTCCCATATTAAATGAAACATTTTCTTATTTGGACTGTCTCAAAATAAATAAAATATTTCTGATAGGAATATGAAATCCTTACACTTGTATAGAAATTGATGAATAAAACTTAGGAGTATAAATCATGATATTGTTAGTGTACTTAGGTTGGAAATTAGATAGGTATCTGTAGTTTAGATGAGATGCTGGAGAGCATACGGCCACAGATGGAGAGCATTATGTGGGGCCACCAAATATAGACTACTACAGAGGATTTCGGCTGCGCGACTAAGACATGCATGTGCAATAAAATACCTACAAATATTTTAGGATCTCGGATTGAACTTGTAGACAAGGACCAACATAACAATGCATGGATTGCATCAGATTTGAGTGCATAGGAGATTGCAGCAGGGATTGGGTACAAACGAGATTTCAACAGTACTGAGTATAGACTAAGGTACAACAGACTAGAGTGCAGCAGAGATGGTTGCTGAGGTTGGGTCAGAGGTCAGAGGTCCAGAAAAATTGAATATTTGAGGTTTAGAGTGTGACAGTACGAGGACTTGAACAAGTTGACCTATCAACATTAGTTGAGGTTCATATGTAACTAGCTGTCACATCAGATCCTGTATACAAATCATGGGTTCATTCCCTTAGCCTATATAAGGGGATCGATGAAGCTCAATGAGAATAATTGTTGCATGAGAGATTAAAGTGCAAGCTTGCAAAATAATCCAGAATTCAAAGTTACTCAAGTGCGCTAAACTGAGAAAGAAATAGGAAGAGAGTTCACTAGTCTGTACAGAAGAACAAAAGCTACAGCAGAGTCCAATGAAGGATTTGGGCAAAGATCTAGGTTCTTAATCTTTTGACAAGTTAACTAGTTTGGAAAAGGGGTTATCTTGTAATCCATAAACAAGAAGATAGTGAACTAACCTCTTGGATTTATTAAACTGGTCACCAAGGAAAGACTCGACTAAGCTCTCGATTATCAGTTGATAACGAGTGTCTAAACCACTATAAATCACATGTTCTTTACTTGCTTTCATTGCTGGGTGTTTTTAGAACTACTGGGAATTAATTACTATAGAAAAACAGAGACAAACTTACACAGTTTGAGTCTATGTGCTACATTGTACTGATATAAGTTAAATCAACCTATTCACCCCCTCTAGGTTGAACTTGTGGATCTAATAGTTTCCTTTTTTGATAACCTTTTCACATGGAAAAAAAACCAAAAACTATCCCATCTGCTGCAATACACTCTATTAACTTCTCTCTTAGCTATTATAATCCAAGTCAACACGGGTTTTTCTTCTTTCTGAGAGGTTTTCCACTTTAAATCTCGTGTGTTGACATTACGATTTTTGTTCGTGGTAGATCGTACACTTGATTGTGATGTTCAGTGCATCTATTTATTGAGATAAATTTATAACAAGTGGTATTAGAATTTTAAGGTTTCGTCACGGTGAGAAAAGTTTGAATATTTAAGGAGATATATTGGATCGTTTGATTAAAGGTCGAATCTTTGGATAAAGAGCTAAATTTTTTGGATTTTTCAAGTTTCGTAAATGAGAGATGGTTAACACCCCAAAGTTCAAGTTGAGCCATGGGTTGAGAAACAATGTGTGAGGGTCTATAGGACAAGAACAGAGGAAAGTATTCTCGAGTGAAGTAAAACTAGAAGTCGAAAGCAACACAAAACTGTACATGGGGTATGTAGAGATTGCTTGGTCATGATGAAAGGTGTTAGACAAAATGGGTATGAGGGAGACAAATTTCATAGCAAAAGATTGACTACGGATAATCCATGTCCGTATAGTTCTAAATCACCCCCACTAGTTATATAGTCTGCTATTGGGTTATAGGTGATACTACCTCCAGACTCACAAGGGTTAGGCCATAGTAAAAAACCTAAGACCTAACAAGGTGATAGTCTAAGAGGTGGAAAGAAAGTAGGAAAAAGAGAAGACTATGAGTGTTTTTGTGGATGGATATGCGTATGAACCAAACCCTCATATTTGGCCTTTATTTATAGTGGTCAAGGAACCTTAGGCTTTCCTTGTAACCTCTTTGTAAGATCCACAGATATAACCTAGAGGGGAGTGAATAGGTTGTTCTAAAACAATTTAGTGTAATGCAACGGAATGATGGATTTCAATACACTGATGTTCTTTGTAGACTACTGAGGTGGTATGCAGTACAGACTTAAACTTTGAGAGTTTGTCTGTTTCTGCTGTTGTTATTGTTTGCTAACAGTTCTAATAGCTCAAAATAATAAAAAGAAAATAGAGAACACATGATTTATACTGGTTCAGATACTCGTTATCAACTGATAATCGAGAGATTAGTCCAGTCTTCACTTGGTGACCAGTTTAGTAAATCCAAGAGGTGAGTTCACTATCTTCTTGTTTTTTGCTTATAATACAACCCCTTTACAAGGTAGCTAACATGTAAAAGATGAAGAACCTAGATACTTTACACAGATGCTTCACTGAACTCTACTGTCGCTTCTGGTCTTCAGTGCAGACTAGTGAACAGTCTTTGATAGAAATGTGCAATCCTTCCAATTGTATTGAAATTGTAGAAACAAAACTGAGATGTATTAGTCATAATGTAGTTAGAGTGTTTAGGGTAGAAGTAAACTAGGTAGTTGCAGTCTAGGTTGGATGCTAGTGTGTAAACGGCTGCAGATGATGGACATCATGTGAGCTACCAAATGTAGACTGTTACAAAGAACTTTAGCTAAGAAACTAAGGCATTACAAAAGACCATCAAAGGCTTCAGGATCTGGAAATGAGCTTACACACGAGGACCAACATCACAAAGCATAATGTGTATTAGATCTGGGTGCAGAATGGAGGTTGTAGCATGGACTTGGTGAAGACTAGGGTTGTAGAGTGGAGACTAAGTCTTACAATACTGGATATAGACTGGAAGTTGCATCACACTGGAGTACAGCAGAGATGGTTGCTAAGGTGGGATCAAAAGTCTGAAGTCATTCAAACAAAGATTCGAGGCACATACAACAACGACATAAATTATGTATTTAGTGGACTCCCAGCATCAGAAACAAGATGGTGGGGGACAAGAGTGGCAAAGTGTCATATGAGAAACCGTATCATGTTGTTGGGTTTATTCCCTGAGCCTATAAAAGGGAATCCTTGAGGCTCATTGAAGTAAGGCTGCTGAATTAGATTGAATTACAAGCGTGCAAGGCAATCACAGTAAAAGGGGTGTAACTAATCTATAGAAGAACACATCTTACAGCAGAGTCCAAAGTTTAGATCTATGCAAAGGATGTGAGTACTTCATCTTTTATACAAGTTAGATAGTTTGTAAAAAGGAGGTTTTTTGTAAGCTCAAACCAGAAGATAGTGATACTCACCTCTTGGCTTGACTACACTGCTTACATAGGAAAGACTGGACTAAGCTCTCGATTATCATTTGATAACGATTGTTTGAACCAGTATAAATATTGTGTATGGAAAAGCTATGAATTAGATCAATCGACAATTTGAATAATAACAACCGTTTCTTTTAACTTTCCAATATTCAAAGATTCATAAATTGAACGGGGCATGACATTAATCGAAGCTCCTAGATCTAACATCGCTTTTACATTCTGAATGTTACCTATTTTTACTAGGAAGTGAACATACTAGGATCCTTGTATTTCGGAGGCAATTTCTTTTGTATCACAATTGAAATATTTTCCCCCATGTGGACTTTCTCATTCCCAATTAGTTTTCTCTTTGATATACACAATTCTTTGAGAAACATTGCATATCGAGGTACTTCGTTAATGGCATCAAGAAATGGAATATTTACCTTGACTCGGTGAAATGTCTCTAGAATTTCCTTTTCTTGCTCCTCCTTTTTAGACTTTGCAAAACGGCTAGGGAAAGGAGGAGCTATTACCATCTTCTTGGGTTGTTCGCCTTTTGATTCCTTAGGTTGGGCAATTTGATGTATGGATAACCTCTAGTTCTTTTTCTTCATCACGTTTGCATGCAAACTTGGGTTGTTCTAGCTCTTTGTCACTTCTCAGGATGATTGCACGTGCATTCTCCTTTGGATTCACAATGGTTTTTAAAGGCAATTTCCCGAGGCATGATACTCCAATTTTGTCATCGAAGTGGCTAGTTGGCTCACTTGATTTTCTAGATATTAGATGCTGGTTGTTGTTCCCTGTTGGAATTGTTGAGTGTTAGTTGCAAGGGTTTTAACAATATCTTCTAAAGAAATACCAGATTTTGAAGATGATGGATGTTGTTGAAAAGAAGGCTGAAAAGGTGGTCTAGGTTGTTGATATGGTTATTGGAAACCCGGAGGACGTGCTCCATATTGAAGGTTGGGATGTTCCTTCCATCCAGGGTTATAAGTGTTTGAGCAAGGATCATATCTTCTTTGGGGTGGACCTGGGAATCCTCCAACAGCATTGGTTTGTTCATATGGCTCCTAGTGAAGTGTTGGGCATGCATCAGTCGCATGACGCGTATTAGAACAAATACCACAAGCTTACACTTGTTCCATGTTACCTACAACCAATTTTTTCACAAGAGCAATTAGGCTTTCCAAACGTTGATCAATGGATGATGAACATACCTTATTTGGCTTCCTTGGTGCATTATCTTGCCTTGTGCCAAATTGGTGTGAGGTTGCAGCCATATTGGAGATCAAATTCCTTTCTTGAGTAAGGGTGTTATGCACCAATGCTCCTCCACTTGCTGCATCTATCATATTCCTATCCTTGGTTAGTAATCCCTCATAAAAATATTGAATGAGAAGTTTCTCAGGAATTTGATGTTGTGAACAGCTAGAACAAAATTGTTTAAATCTCTCCCAATACTCATATAATGTTTCCTTATATTGGCTGCGCATGAGGCAAGGAAAAATGTTTCAAGAAATTGTTTCTTCATTTCATTCCATGTGGTTATGGATCCATAAGGTAAGTAGTACAACCAATCCTTCGCTTTATCAGCCAAAGAGAAAGGAAAGGCGTGTAGCTTGATTTGCTCTTCTGTAAGACCATAAGGCTTCGTTGTTGAACACACCACATGAAATTCTTTGAGGTGCTTATGAGGATCTT
This sequence comes from Drosera capensis, assembly GCA_001925005.1. NCBI lineage: Eukaryota > Viridiplantae > Streptophyta > Magnoliopsida > Caryophyllales > Droseraceae > Drosera > Drosera capensis. The sequence continues at coordinate 158,896 of LIEC01011690.1, forward strand.
CACCTGCAAGACCATGAAAGCGAGGGAGTAAGTGAATGAGTCTTGATTTTAATTCAAAAGTTACCTCAAGATCCATATATTCAATGCAAAGTGGTTGTTGATTCAGATTTGACGAGGCAAATTCTCTCAGAGTTCTTTCTGCAGCATTAGCTATTCTTGCTTCTTCAATACCACTAGGCGAATCAACCAACTCTGGTTGCAAATCTGATTGGGATGATGACACTCGTCTAGAACGTTCTCTAAAATCTTTTCTCAACCAGCAAAGTGTCTTTTCTATCTCCGGATCGTATTGTAATTCACCTGTACTAGAAGATCAAAGCATAGACAAAACAACAAAAATTGTTAAAAGAAGCAAAATGAAATAAATCTAAAAAGACCAATTCCCCGGCAACGGTGGCAAAATTTGGTGGGTGTCGAATCCTCCAAAAATAATTACCCTCTCTAACTACTTGTGTATACCGATGAGCGGGATCGTATCCACAGGGAATGGGTTAGATTAATTTCATAATGAATGTTAGTAAGGGGGGTTTTGTTTGAGATTGATTAATGTACTAATTGAGAAACAATTCAATGCAAGAGTATGAAATAAAAAAGATGAGAATCAAAGTGTGGAGAAGAGTTTAGTTGAAGATATTATCTCTATTTTGACTGAAGTATTGATCATCGGTCCATGAATAGTTCATATGCTCAAGAATAAATTGGTATGGTTGTTAACAACCTATCTCTCCTTAATTTGTCGACAATTAAGAAAATCTCGCTATGAATTTCTTTTATTGATGGACAACCCTAGAGAAGCTCTTAGGATTTAGCATTTCAATAACATTACGTTCTAGAGAGACTACCAATTCTAGCCAACAGATTCACGAAGCACGGTTCATTTAGAATATACATGTATCCCTTAACAACAACTACATATTAGAACATTCAAACAATTACGGATTTGAACATTCTCAACGTGCAATCTATGCTAATTACCACATCATTAGAATCATTCAAACGATTACAAATTTGAAGTTCTAATTGGTTGTACATAACTTTGAGAATCAAAAAATACGTCTATCATTCAATACATCAAAGCACTGATAACAAGAACACATGGAGAACACCTAGATATTCAAGAACAATGAAATATACAAACTAATGGATCTCACGATACATAGAAGAGTCAAAATATGAAATAATCCTTCAATTAGAATAGGAGTTTAGTTACGCATTCGTGACAAAGGAGGGGTTTGAGACCACCAAAGCATGGAGCTGAAATCGTGAGGAGAAACCTTGCCGAAATCATTTATGTGGACTTTAGCTGTCGCGGCTTTGTGATGGAAGACTTCTCCTTTTGTACTTTATAGCTCCTTTTGTCTCTATTCTTCATTTGACATCTTCTAAGACAAAATGTAGACAAAATCAATCAAGCATGGTTTAATTTATCTCAAAGGAGTGGGAAGAATACATAAATAATATGAACATTATGCACCTATCAAATTCCCCCATACTAACCTTTTGCACGACCTCTAGCAAAATGAAAACTAAACAAATCTTCTTCACTCTCTTCCCAATGATATTCAATGGACATACATGCATGAATCGAAAACCAATCAAATACTTCAAGTATACTACATATGGAGGTCAACTGTCACTTAGGAAACATGAATAATAAAATTAAAATAATGGTCTTATTCAAAAGTAACCATATGGATGTTTAGTAGACTTTCTCACATAGCTTTCTCAATTCCCTCAAGTGTTTAAGTGTCATGTGTTTCACTCCAGAACTTACAATGAAATTGTATTTCCATATATTTACTTATACCCCAATATCTCGATTAGAAAAATATGCAAACATGAATCAAAGGGTTTTATACCGCGGATGAATTGAGACATTCAAGGAGCAAGGTTTAAACTAGGGTTTGGTAATGTCAATGGTTCAAAGAAGGGTTGAAGAGGTATTGAAGTTAGAATCTAAGAACTAATAGAGTATTGATATAGTATTACAAAATTCAATAAATATTAACAAGGTATCACATACTTCAAGTGCTGAAATGTTTTACAGCAAAAGTAGAGTTTCCAACAAAAACGAAGTTTTCAGCAGAAGTAGAGTTTCCAACTAAAGCGGAGTTTTTTTTTTTTTTGAAAGATAACAAATACTTCATCCCATTGCATTCCAATTCTTATACACAATCAAAATTTTTCATAAGAATATCCCCCACACGCATTCCAAACATTCATTTTTCATGAAACGCATCAAGAATCTCTCAATACTCTACTAATCCTTAGATAGGTAGATGATGAGGAAGAAAGTATCATTTAGAAGCTCAAGGTTTTTTGAGTAGGTTTCCTTTGAGTAGCACAAGGAATTAAGTAGGAGAATTGTGAATCATGTTGGCAGTGGAACCTTTATCATCATGAATGCATAAATTCAATGTAACCTCGAAATGGTTCAAAGCAAGTTCTAGCAATACAAGATCATTTAAGAACATCACTCTTCAAGGGAGAAAAAGATTGACATAGATGTTTCAATCTCAAATCGGTTCAAAAAATCCCAAGGTTGGATTGTGTCTACTAAACTTATATGTAGTACTTCCAAACTCAACCATCAGATTTAATAAAAACTCATGTAGCACGTTACGTTAACAACCATATACCTATCTTTTCATACTTAACTAGGTCAAATTCATGGCATATATGATCTCATTTATTCCATTGAGTTGAAAATTTGAAACATTTGCTAGTTCTCATGAGGTCGAATCTCCCCCACACTTGAATCATGCATTGTCTTCAATGTATCAAATGCAAGAAAACTGAGAGGTGAGAAAATGAGGAAACTCCCTTTAGAGGTGGGAAAACTAAAAATTCCCTTGAAATTGGAGTTTGGGTTGTCTCCTAAAAAGCGCCTTGTTTTATGTCTTTAACTAGACACAGTTATGCTTCAGACAACATATGTTGGGACTTCCAAAGGTATTGCTTCCATGTAGTCCACCTGCAAGTCTTTATAGAAAGGTTTAAGACGATGACCATTTACTTTAAAAATTTTACCCGTGGTCTAGCTTTTGATTTCTATTGCACCATGAGGAAAAATGTTAGGAACAATGAAAGGTCCAATCCACCGAGGGCGAAGCTTACTAGGGAATAACTTTAATCTAGCATGAAAAAGAAGAACTTTCTGCCCCTTGGAGAAAGTCTTTCTTGAACTCATCTTGTCATGAAAAGCCTTGGTTTTCTCCTTGTAAACTCGCAAACTCTCATAAGCATCATTGCGAATTTCCTCTAACTCTTGCAATTGAAACTTTCTATGTATCCCTACATCATCCATGCTCACATTGAAATGTTTTACTACCCAAAATGCTTTATGTTCTAACTCAACGGGAAGATGACAAGCCTTACCAAACACCAAACGGAAAGGAGACATACCTATAGGAGTTTTATAAGCGGTGCGATAAGCCCAAAGTGCATCATCAAGGCGAAGACTCCAATCTTTTTGATTTGGGTTGATAGTTTTCTCAAGTATCGACTTGATTTCTCTATTAGATACTTCGCTTTATCCACTGGTTTGCGGGTGGTAAGGTGTGGAAACTCGGTGAGTGACATGATATTTTGCAAACAAGGCTTCCATCACTCTATTACAAAAATGAGTTCCCCTGTCACTAATGATTGCACGTGGTATGCCAAAACCTTACAAAAATGTTAGATTTGACAAAAGCTACCACATCTTTTGCACTGTCAGTTGTAGTAGCCTTTGCTTCAATCCATTTGGAAACATAATCGACTGCAAGGAGTATATATATATTACCAAAAGAAGAGGGAAATGGTCCCATAAAATCAAGACCCCATACATCGAAAATTTTCACAAATAAGAATAGGGGTAAGGGGCATTTGATCTCTATCACTCAAATTACCCTTTTTTTTTTTTTTTTTACAATGTTCACAAGATTTACACCACAAAAACGAATCACGAAACAAGGTTGGCCAAAATAATCCACATTCAAGGACTTTGTGAGCTTTTCTTTTAGGACCAAAATGTCCGCCACATGCATATGAATGGAAAAATTTAAGATTGGAGGGGATTTGAATTTCAGAGATGCAGCTTCGAATAATTTGGTCCGAACAATGTCTCCATAGGTAAGGAACATCCCACACATAGTATTTGGCATCACTTTTCACTTTGTTCTTTTGAGCTCTTGTCAAATCATGAGGTAAAGTTCTATTGACCAAATATTTAACAATATCAACGTACCATGGGACTATCAATTGAGCAGCAAAAAGACGTTAGCTGGAAATTCATCTTGTAGAGGTAATGGTTCTTCATTGATTACCAATCTACTGAGATGATCTGCAACCAAGTTCTCAACACCTTTCTTGTCACGTATCTCCAAATTGAACTCTTGTAGCAAGAGAATCTACGGAAGGAGTCATGGTTTGGCTTTCTTCTTGCTAAGCAGATATTTCAGAGGTGCATGATCAGAATAAACAATCACTTTAGTACCAAGAAAATATGAACAAAATGTTTCTAAAGCAAACACTATAGACAAGAGTTTTTTTTCCGTTGTTGAGTAGTTTCTTTGGATACTATCAAGAGTTGTCGTGGCATAGTATATGACATGCGCAGCTTTCCCAACTCGTTGCTCCAGTACTGTACCTAGAGCATAATTGCTTGCATCACACATGATCTCAAAACAAAGGTTCCAGTTTGGAGGTTGCACGATTGGAGCCGAAGTCAACAACTCTTTCAGCTTTTCAAATGCAATCCTGCATTCCTCACTAAATTCGAATTCCAATTTCTTCTGAAGCAATGCACATAGTGGGCGGCTAATCTTTGAGAAATCTTTGATGAAGCATTGATAGAATCCTACATGTCCAAGAAAAGAATGAACTCCTCGTATATTTATGGGATAGGGTAAAGATTTAATCACATCTATCTTGGCTTTATCAAGGAAGATACTATGTGTCCTAGAATGTTACCTTGTTCAACCATAAAATGACATTTTTCATAATTTAGCACAAGGTTAGATTCTATGCATCTCTTAAGCACTTTTTCTAGGTTAGCCAAACATGAATCATAGGAATCACCATGACCTAAAAAATCATCCATAAATACCTCAATGATGTCCTCTACATAATCTGAAAATATGCTAACCATACACCTTTGAAATGTGGCTGGGGCATTGCAAAGACCAAAAGGCATGCGGCTATAAGAAAATGTACCAAATGGACATGTGAATGTGGTCTTTTCTTGGTCCTTCGGCGTCACTGGAATTTGATGAAAACGAAAATAACCATCTAGACAGCAAAAATAAGTTCAACCAACCAATCTTTCAAGCATTTGGTCAATAAAAGGAAGAGGAAAATGATCTTTTCTAGTTGATGAATTTAGCTTCCTATAATCTATACAAACACGCCATCCATTTTGAACCTGAGTGGGCACCAACTCTCCATCTTCATTCTCAACCACGGTTATGCCGTTTTTCTTTGGAACCACTTGTATTGGACTTACCCATGGACTATCTGATATTGGAAAGATCATACCTGCCTCCAAAAGCTTTTGGATTTCTTTCTTCACCACTTCCATCATCGGAGCATTTAATCGGCGTTGGGCTTGTCTTGAAGGTTTTGAACCTTCCTCTATTAGTATCTTGTGCATACATGTGGACGGGCTTATCCCCTTGATATCTGATATAGTCCACCCAATTATTTCTTTGTGTTCTTTTAAAAATCGAATTAGTTGTTCATCTTATAAGGGGCTTAGATTATTGGAGATGATCATAGGGAGTGTTTCACCTTTCCCTAAGAACACATACTTGAGGTGGCTTGGCAACTTCTTAAGCTCAAATTTCAGTGCATGCATAAGGGAGGAAAAAATTTTAGTGTTACATGTAGGCAACCTAGTGTAAGACGCATCATGTGGAGCATGTAAAGGAGAGTTAGGTTTAGAAATTACGTCTTGGAGTTCAGAATTGATCTCAAATTTTTCTGCAACCAGTTCCAAGTCATCTCTATCAAGGACAACTTTTAATGGATCTTTATCATTGAGCTCAAAAGTTTGATGTATCAAAGAATCAATAACATCCAAACAAAAAACTGAATGATTATCATTAGGATACTTTATGGAATCATAAATATTGAACTTAATTACTTCACCATCAAATTCCACTGTAAGCATCCCACCATAAACGTCAATAACAGTTCTAGATTTTTTAAGAAATGGTCTTCCTTGCAAAATAGGGCTTGAATTGGAGAAACTATCTCCCCCATATCAATCACATAAAAATCAGCACGAAAAACCAAATCCTTGACTTGAACTAATATGTCTTGAAGAACACCATCCGGATATGAATTAGATCTATCGACAAGTTGGATAATCATACCCGTTTCTTTTAACTTTCGAATATTCAAAGATTATAAAATGAACGGGGCATGACATTAATCGAAGCTCCTAGATCTAACATAGCTTTTCCAATCTGAATGTTACTTATCTTATAAGGAATAATGAACATACCAAGATCCATACATTTTGGAGGCAATTTCTTTTGTATTACAGTTGAAATATTTTCCCCCATGTGGACTTTCTCATTGCCAATTAGTTCTCTCTTTGATGTACACAATTCTTTGAGAAACTTTGCATATTGAGGCACTTGCTTAATGACATCGAGAAGTGGAATGCTTACCTCAACTCGGCGAAATGCCTACAGAATTTCCTTTTCTTGCTCCTCCTTTTTAGACTTTGCAAAAAGGCTAGGGAAAGGAGGAGGTATTACCACCTTCTTGGGTTGTTCGCCCTTTGATTCATTAGGTTGGGCAATTTGATGTGTGGATGTGTGAACCTCCAATTCTTTTTCTTCATCACGTTTTCATGCCAACTTGGGTTGTTCTAGCTTTTTGTCACTTCTCAGGATGATTGCACATGCATTCTCCTTTGGATTCATAATGGTTTGTGAAGGCAATTTCCCCGAGGCATGATACTCCAATTTTGTCAAAGAAGTGGCTAGTTGGGTCACTTGATTTTCTAGATTCTGGATGCTCGTTCTTTTTTCCTGTTGGAATTATTTCTTGCTAGTTGCAAGTGATTTAACAATAACTTCTAAAGACATACCAGATTTTGAAGATGATGGATGTTGTTGAAAAGGAGGCTGAAAAGGTGGTATAGGTTGTTGATATGGTTGTTGGAAACCCAGTGGACACGCTCCATATTGAAAGTTGGGTTGATCCATCCATCCAGGGTTGTAAGTGTTTGAGTAAGGATCATATCTTCTTTGGGGTGGACCTGGGAATCCCACAACAGCATTGGCTTGTTCATATGGCTTCTCGTGAAGTTTTGGGCACGCATGAGTTGCATGACCCGTATTAGAACAAATACCACAAGCTTTCACTTGTTGCATGTTACCTACAACCAATTTTTCCACAAGAGCAGTTAGGCTTTCCAAACGTTGATCAATGGATGATGAACATATCTTATTTGTCTTCCTTGGTGCATAATCTTGCCTAGTGCAAAATTGTTGTGAGTTGGCAACCATGTTGGAGATCAAATTCCTTCCTTAAGTAGGGGTGTTATGCACCAATGCTCCTCCACTTGCTGCATCTATCATATTCCTATCCATGGTTAGTAATCCCTGAGGGAGGGAAATGTTTTTCAAGAAATTATTTCTTTATTTTATTCCATGTGGTTATGGATCCAGAAGGTAAGTAGTACAACCAATTCTTCGCTTTATCACCCAAAAAGAAAGGAAAGACGTGTTGCTTGATTTGCTCTTCTATAACACCATAGGGCTTTGTTGTTGAAACACCACATGAAATTCTTTGAGGTGCTAATGAGGATCTTCACCTGCAAGACCATGCAAGCGAGGGAGTAAGTGAATATGTCTTGATTTTAATTCAAAAGCTACCTCAAGATCCATATATTCAATGCAAAGTGGTTGTTGATTCAGATTTGCTGAGGCAAATTCTCTCAGAGTTCTTTCAGCAATGTTAGCCATTGTTGCTTCTTCAATACCACTAGGAGAATCAACCAAATCTGGTTGCAAATCTGATTGGGATGATGACACTCGTCTAGAACGTTCTCTAAAATATTTTCTCAACCAGCAAAGCTTCTTTTCTATCCTCGGATTGTATTGTAATTCACCTGTACCAGAAGATAGAAGCATATACAAAACAACAAAAATAGTTAAAAGAAGTGAAATAAATCTAAAGACACCAATTCCCCGGTAACGGCGCCAAAATTTTTGTGGGTGTCGAATCCTCCAAAAATAATTACTCTCCCTAACTACTTGTGTATAGCGATGAGCGGGATCGTATCCACAGGGAATAGGTTAGATTAATTTTCCAATGAATGTAACAAGGGGGGTTTTGTTTGAGATTGATTAATATACTAATTTAGAAATAATTCAATGCAAGTGTATGAAATAAAAAAGATGAGAATCAAAGTGTGGAGAAGAGTCTAGTTGAAGATATTATCTCTATTTTGACTAAAGTATTGATCATCGGTCCATGAATAGTTCATATGATATTACTATTCATTTAGACTACACATGTATTCCCTTAACAACAACTACATATTAGAACAATCAAACTATTACGGATTTGAAGGTTCTGAAAGTGCAATCGATGCTAATTACCACATCATTTGAATCATTCAAACCATTACGTATTTGAAGTTCTAATTGGTTGTACATAACTTTGAGAATCAAACTATACGTCTATCATTCAATACATCAAAGAAGTGATAACAAGAACACATGGAGAACACCTAGATATTCAAGAACAATGAAATATACAAACTAATGGATCTCACGATACATAGAAGAGTCAAAATGTGAAGCAATCCTTCAACTAGAATAGGAGTTTAGTTATGCCTTCTTGACAAAGGAGGGGTTTGAGACCACCAAAGCATGGAGATGAAATCATGAGGGGAAACCTTGTCGAAATCATTTGTGACCACCAAGTTTAGTTTCTCTTGTTTGGAGTTGAAACGGCCGCCTGATCCCCCTTGTCCCTCGAAACAAATGACCTAAAGTGTTTTAAATATTGGAAATCTAGGTTACAAGGGCATAAAAGGAAAAGCTCAAAAAATCTACTCATGTGGACTTTAGCTGTCGTGGCTTTGTGATCGAAGACTTGTCCTTTTTTACTTTATAGCTCCTTTTTAGCTCCTTTTGTCTCTATTCTTCATTTGACATCCTCTAAGACAAAATGTAGACAAAATCAATCAAGTATGGTTCAATTTATCTCAAAGGAGTGGGAAGAATACATAAATAATATGAATATTATGCACCTTATCAATAGAACGATGGTGAGTAAAGAACTAGTATTCTGTATTAAAATTTTGATTAATTTTAATACAACCTATTCACCCCCCAAGTTGAAAGTTGGACCTTATAATTTGTATCAGAGCCTAACTTTTCAGACTTAACAATTTGTGGAAAGAAAAGGTCACTATCATATTTGTAAAGAAGTTACTAACAGTTTATTTCTGTGAAGAACAATGTCACCACCAAAGCTTCCTAAGTGTCCTAGTAGTGGAGAACCTCCATCATATCCATTTGACAAGTTCAACCATTGGAAGCTAAGGATGCTTGCTCATCTCAATTCAATAGACTAAAGAATGCAAGATATTATCATTGATGGACCTCATATTCCAATGAAACTAGACCCAATGAATGCAACAAAAGAAGTATCTAGGCCAAAGACACTTTGGTCCAAAGAAGACTGAGATCTTGTATTGGTTGATAGAAGAGCTCAAAACCAGATATTCAAAGCCCTTGATGACAACATGTTAGAAATATTGGTTCATTCAACCACTGCAAAGGAGACATGGGAAACTCTACTGCTAAAAAATGAAGGAACCAACGAAATAAGAGAGAACAAGAAAGATGTCCTAATGCAACAATACGATTGGGTCTCAATGAGATCTGATGAAAATTTGACTACCCTCTATGAAAGGTTCAATATTCTCATCAACAACCTCAAAACCTTAGAAAAGACTTTTGAAAATAAGGTAGTCAACCTAAAGTTTGTGAGATCTCTTGGTGAAATCTGGAACACAAAGACTACTACTATTAAGGAATCCTGGGATCTAACAAAGATGTCTTTGGCTCAACTGTACTGTGTATTGCATACATACAATTTCGAAGTTGAGCAGAAGAAGCAAATAGACGATGCCAGAAAGAAGACCTTAGCTTTCAAAGCATAGGAAAAATTCCTGAAATCCATGGCTGAGGAGAAGACCACTCATACCTCATCTGCAAGTGAACAAAGACCATATGAAAAGCTGGTATTGATGGGAAAGAAGTTCAAGAAGCTATTCAAGAAGAGGAATTTCAAAAAGAACTTTCCCTCATAAACAAAGGAAGCAGAAAAGGAAGTCTACTACAACTGTGGCAGACCAGGGCACTTTGCCGCATAATGTAGATGACCAGCACAAGACTAGTCTACACTAAAATTCAAAAAAGACCACAGCAAGGGCAATTCTGGAAGAAACGAAAGAAGCAAAGGCCTATGCTGCAAAAACATGGAGCGATATAGACTCTGATGATGAAGACACAATCTCAAACGCGCATCTATGTTTCATAGCTAAGGATGATGAAAAGCAGCAGATATTTGATCTTTTTGATTCAAATGCCACTATAGAGGAATTGAAGAAAGCATTTCAAGAAACCTGTGAGAACTTTATTTTCCTTTTAAAGGAAAATAAAGAAATTCTTAAACAGATTGCAAGTGTCAAAGAGAAATGCAATTTAACAGATGAAGAAATTAATAATAATCTAATCAATGCTAAAAATGAACCGAAAAAAGCAAATGAAAAGGTGAAACTTCTCAATGCAGTAGAGGAAACACTTATCTTGAGAAACACTTAGCTTCAGAAGCAAGTGGATGCTTGGAATGGTAAGAGTTTATATTTGCAAAAATTGCTCAATACAGGTCAATCCTCGCATGATAAAGCTGGGTTAGGGTATAATGACTGGTTGCACAATAATGCAGATAAGAAAGTCATTACCAAGGAAGCAAAGCAGACTACTACAAAAGCTGTGCAATAGAGGAACACCTCCACTACAACAGGTGTGCATACGAGCAAAATCTCTAGTACATAGAAAGTCCTAACAAGCAAGAACAGTTTGCAGAAGAGATCTCTACTGCAATGTAAGAGCTCTACTGCTCAAACCTAAAAGGGATGGAGCAGAACACCAGTACGAGTTGATGAAAAATATCATAAGATACAAAAGGCTAAGAATCATAAAAGGGGATTCAATGAAAGGCCTTTTGAAGCTCAGTATGCACCCAACTACTCAGTATGGAACAACTTCTCCAGAACAATTTGGAGAAAGCAATATTCGAGTCACACCTGATCATGTCAAATGCAATAGACGGAGTGGAGCAAACCACTAAGAAGCATAAAACCAAAGGTTACTGCCTTACCTGTGGAAAACTTAGCCATAAGTCCTTTGAGTGCTGGAATTCACTCAAGAAGATAATTCAAGTTTGGATTCCAAAAACTAACCAATGAGGACCCGTATAAGTGGGTACCATGTAGAAGCTCTCTATGTTTTCAATGTAGGAACGACAAAGAGGGATATGGTATCTGGACAGTGGATGCTTAGCACACATGACAGAGGAAAAATCTATCCTTGAAGACTACAGAAAGGAACAAGGACCTCTTGTCATATTTAGAGGAGGAAAAGCAAGTATAACTAAAGGTTATGGAACCCTTGGTACAAGTTCCTTAATCTTTAGAGATATTGCTTATGTTAAAGGCTTAGAACATAACCTGCTATCCAATAGTCAATTGTGTGATAAAAATTATGATGTATCATTCACTTATGACACATGTCAAGTAAAGGATAAAATCACACAAGAAGTCAAATTACTAAGAGTTATAAAATGAATCATTTATGCAGTAGACTTTGACGCATCACAGTTAGAACAAATAACATGTTTCTATACTAAAGAAGCTGAAGACACAAACTAGATATGGCACAAAAGATTAGTTCATCTTAATTTCAAAACTATGGCCAAATTATCCTCAGAAAACCTAGTAAGAGGACTTTCTCAAGAAAAGTTTAAAAAGGATAAACTATGTAGACCATGTCAGGAAGGAAAGCAGACTAGAGCAAGCTTTAAACCCCTAAACTCTTCAGAATCAACAAGAATTCTGGAATTGTTACATATGGATCTTTTTGGTCCAGTTGAGGTAGAAAGCTTAAACAGAAAGAAGTACACTTTAGTTATAGTAGAAGATTACTCAAGATACACTTGGGTAATGTTTTTGCATAAAAAGAGTCAAACTTGTAGTCTCGTGACTAGGTTTCTTAGACAAATTCAAAATGAAAAAGGCATAGAAGTAATCATAATTAAAAGTGATCATGACATTGAATTTGATCAAACAGGAGTAGATGTCAATTACAATGATAATTGAATCAAACACAACTTCTCAGCACCCAGAACACCTCAACAAAATGGTGTTGCTGAAAGGAAAGTTAGAACACTCATAGAAGCAACTAGGACAATGTTTGCTGATGCAAATTTATCTAAAAGGTTTTGGGCAGAAGCAGTTAATGCAGCTTGCTATACACAGAATAGATGCACAATTAACAAACTATATAAAAAGACTCCCTGTGAATTATGGAAAGGAAAGACACCAAGTGTCAAAAAAAAAAAAAAAAACATTGATGAATCAACAGAAGGAAGGAAAGACACAAACTATATACAAACAGCAAAGCCGTTAGAGTATACAATAAAAGAACACAAACCGTTGAGAAGTCAGTTCACGTATCATTTGATGAATAAAAAATATTCATAAGAGATGCTAATGCATTTGATATGGAATGTGCATGTAATAAACAAGCATACAAGGAAGAGTCGTCTGCACATAATGACAATGCAGTAGAGATAGAAGAACAAACTCAACAGCAAGTGAAAACTAATGAACAAGATAAAAGAAGAAGGACCAAGACATACACACAAGATGACATCATTGGAAATAAGGATGCACTTGTGCAGACTAGAAGGGAAACAAATAGAGAATGTTTTTCTGCTTGTTTTATATCAGAAATAGAATCTAAGATAATAAGTGAAGCCTTAAATGATCAAAATTGGGTAGATGTTGTGCATGAAGAACAAAATAAGTTCCAAAGAAATGAGGTATGGTATCTAACATCAAGACCCAAGAACTATCCAGTTGTAGGCTGTAAATGGGTATTTAGAAACAAATCTGATGAAAATGGAATACTCATCAGAAACAAAGCTAGGCTAGTTGCAAAGGGATACTTACAAGAAGAAGGAATTAATTTGGATGGAACCTTTACCCCTGTAGCAAGATTAGAAGCCATAAGAATGTTCCTTGCCTATGCTACATTTTTACAAAACCTCTCGATAAGAGTAAGTTTATTCAATTTCGAGGAGAATTGGATATACTTGATTTGAAATAGTGAAATTGACCAAAATGCTTTACTGCTCTATTGCATATGTAGAATGCAGAATCGCATTATTTTATGCAGACTAGTATTATTGCTCTACTTCTTGCTACAGATATGGAAGTAGACTAGAAACAATATCGCTTTACTGCGTTTATTTTTGGAAAGAATATTAACTTTACAAAATGGTTTTCCTTAAATCACACAAAGGTCAAAATAATTGGCTAACACTGTATAACGGTTATAAACTTCTAGCAACGGTAATATTTCTGGAGATTATAAAAGGAGAAAATTTTCGAAGTGAAAAACCGTTTACACTCTCATATTCTCTATCTCCCAAAAACGCTCTCATTCTCTCTGTAAGCCCTCTACTGCATCAAGAACTGAAAACCTCTAACTTTAAATTCTCTCAAATGCACTTTTGAAATTCAAGATTTTCAACAAACACTCTTCGAAAATGGCCAAAACGCCTTCAAACGTCTTAAAGAAAAGCACTCAAGCCCATCAAAAAAGGTCGAACTCCAAACTGGTGTGGTGTTCGATTCATTACTTTACGAGATGAATCAAATGAGGTAAAGGAAGTTGCTGATCTCATTCAAGAAGCTGGACTCAAGTATTTGATTTCATCGACAAGGCGAAAGTCACAGACAATCTACAGTTGATGTCTTACACCTCTACTGCAACGAAAGTTTCAATCTATATAAAGGCAGATGACTTTGCTCAGTTTTTCAACTTACCAAATGAAGCGTCAAGGATCATTCCACCTTCAATCGTGACAACAGGAAGGCACGCCTTGCTAGCAGAAGAGAAGTGGAATGAAGGAATAAGGGCCATGAAGAAGTTCTTATCCAAACAGCACAATATGCTTGCTGATATTGTCAAGAAGGCCATTCCCCACAAGAATTTAGTAAAGATCAGATTACCACTAATTAGCAAAATATCATGTGTGCAATCCTTACGCAATATGAAGTCAATTAGGCAAAATTGCTTATGCATCAGCTGTGCAATCAAAGCAATCACTATTTGGAAGGATAATCAGCATCTTTCTCAAAGAGAAGCTGAAGCTTTCAGATAAGGAGGGAAGGCCATGAACGATGGCTAAACAAATAGATATTAAGAAAATAGGCAAGCAGCCAATTGGAGTGACAAGGAAGACTGCAACTGTGCAGACTACCATCAAACCTGCAAGAAGTCACAATAGTCTGCAGGTGTGCAGACTAGAAGGAAGTCTGTAGACCACCCACCAAAGGAAGTTGTGCAGACCATTACAGTAGTGCCAAGGACAAGAAGACAGCAAGTCAGCAAGGCTCAACCAATCAAATTGAAGAAGCTTAGGGAAACGAAGAGAAAACTCATTATGTAGACCTGAGATGAGGAGACAATCTCAGATCTTCCAGTTGCAGATTCAACTAACATGAAAATAGAGAGCTTGTACATGGTACCCACTTGTATGAGTCCTCATTTGTTAGCTTTTGGAACCCACATTTGAATCATCTTCTTGTGAGTATTCCAGCATTCAAGGACTTGTGGCCAATTTTGCCATAGGTAAAGCAGTAGACCTTTGGTCTTGTGCTTATTAGTGGTCTGCTCCACTATGTCTACTACAATAGACATGAGCAGGTGTCACAAGTATTGTTTTCTCCAAGTTGTTCTGGAGATTTTGTTCCATGCTGAGTAGTTAGGTACGTGCTGAGCTTCATAAGGCTTTTCATTGAATCCTCTTTCAAGATTCTTGGCCTTCTCCTTTTTATGATAGGCTTGTTCTGGTGTTCTGCTCCAGCCCTTTTGGGTTTGAGCAGTAGAGGTCTTACTTTGTAGTAAAGATCACTTTTTTAGACTGCTCTTGCTCTCTAGTTCTTTTTGTGTAGTTGAGCTTTTGCCCTTTTGCACATTCTTTATAGCAAAGTATTTGCTCTTATGTACACCTGTTGTAGTAGAGGTATTACTCTTCTGCGTGTCTATTGCAGTTGAGGTCTTCCTCTTCTGCTCAGTTTTTGCAGTAGTCTGCTTTGCTTCCTTGGTAATGACTTTCTTATCTACATTGTTCTATAATCAGTCATTGTATCCTAACCTAGTTTTATCATGGAAGGATTGACCTCTAATGAGAAATTTTTGCAGACACAAAGTCTTGTCATTCCAAGCATCTACTTGCTTCTGAAGCTCAGTGTTTCTCAAAGTAAGTGCTTCCACTACTACATTGAGAAGTTTCACCTTTTCATTGCTTCCTTCAGTTCATCTTGAGTATAGATTAGACTATTATTAGTCTTTTCATTTGTTAAATTACATTTCTCTTTGAGAATTGCAATCTGCTTAAGATTCTCTTTATTTTCCTTTAAAAGGGAAATAAAGCTGTCAGAGGTTTCTTGAAGGGCTTCCTTCAATTTCCTCTATGGTGGCATCTGAATTAGAAAGATCATATACCTATTGTTGCTCATCTTCTCTAGCTATGAGACATAGCTGAGTGTTTGATATGATACCTTCATCATTAGAGTCTATGTTGCTCCATGTCTTTGCCATATAAGTTTTGCCTCTTTCTTTTTTTCCAGAGGTGCCTTTGTTGTGGTTTTTCTTGAATTTGGGTGCAGACGAATCTTGTGTTGGGCGTCTGCATTGTGCAACAAAGTGCCATGGTCTGTCACAGTTGTAGCAGCCTTCCTTTTTTGCCTCTGTTTTTGAGGGAAAGTTCTTTTTGAAATTCCTTTTCTTGAATAGCTTCTTGAACTTCTTTCCCATCAATGCCAGTTCTTGAGATAGATCTTGTTTACTTACAGACGAGGTATCATTGGTTTCCTCTTCTGCCATGGATTTTAGAATTCTTTCTTGAGCTTTGAAGGCCAAGGTCTTCTTTCTTGCATCATCAATTTGCTTTTTTTGCTCTACCTCAAGATTGTATGTATCCAATACACCATACAATTGAGCCAAGGACATCTTTGTTAGATCTCTGGATTTCCTTATGGATGTGGTCTTTATGCTCGAGATTTCACCAATAGATCTCAGAAACTTTAGATTGGCTTCCTTGGTTTCAAAAGTCTTTCCCAAAGTATTGAGATTGTTGATGAGAACATTGAACCTTTCATAGAAGGTAGTCAAATTCTCATTAGATCTCATTGAAGCCAATTCATATTGTTGCATTAGGACATCCTTTTTTTTTCTCTTATTTCATTGGTTTCTTCAATGCTTAGCAGTAGAGCCTCCCATGCTTCCTTTGCAATGGTTGTATGAATCACTATCTCAAACATGTTGTCATCAAGAGATTTGAATATTTGATTTATAGCTTTTCTATTAATCATCTCCAAATCCTAATCCTCTCTAGACCAGAGGGATTTTGGTCTTTGTACTTTTTCGTTGAATCCTTTGGATTTGGCATCATTGGAACATGAGGCCCATCCAAGACGATGTGTTGTATTCTTTCCTCTATTGAATTGAGATGTGCACGCATCCTTAGTTTCCAGTGGTTGAACTTTTCGAAAGAGCATGTTGGAGGTTCTCCACTGTTAGGACATTTGGGAAACTTTGGTGGTGCCAATGTTCTTCACAAAAACAAACTGTTAGTAACTTCTTTGCAAATAAGATAATGACCTTTTCTTTCCACAAATTGTTAAGTCTTGAATGTCAGGCTTTGATACCAGTTATAAGGTCCAAGATATAATCTAGAGGGGGTGAATAGGTTAATTCGAGTTTGAACAATTTTATGCAGCGGATTATAACTTTGCAGACCACTGTTCTGTGCAGACTACTTGGGTAGTCTATAGCTAACAGTCAAGGTCTACTAAAAAGACTCCAATTCTTGGAATTTGTCTCTATTTGGCTGTAAAGGTTGATTTCTCAAGTTCTAAATATCAAACAATAAAAGCAAGTAAGAGACACAATATTTATACTGGTTCAGACACTTGTTATCAATTGATAAACAAGAGTTTAGTAGAGTCTTCCCTTGGTGACTAGTGTAGTCAAGCCAAGAGGTGAGTATCACTATCTTCTTGTTTGTAACATACAAGACAACTTCTATTTACAAGCTAAACGACTTATATAAAAGATGAAGACCCACGATCTTTGCACAAATTCAGCAATCTGAACTTGCTGCAAATGGTGTTCTTCTGTAGACTAGTGAACTCTCTTTTCTATGTTTGATGATTCAGCTCTTTTTGAGTAATGTTTGAATATTGATTGCTTTGCACATTTGTCTTGCAATCCTTAGTCAACAACCTTCCTCAAAGTGCTTCGTCGGTTTCCTTTTATAGGCTGAGGAAACAAACCTATTGCAGCATGACATTGTTTCTAATGCTGAAATCTTGTCACTCACACCCACTATCTTGTTTCTGATGCTGGCAGTCCACTAACTCTAGAATTTATGTCGTTGCTGCTTTAACTCAAATATTCATTTGTCTCACTCCAGACCTCTGACCTCACCATCAACAACCACCTCTGTTGCACCCAGTCTCCTGCACCTTAGTCTCCATACTATACTATGAGACCTCATCTGCACAAGTCTCTGCTACAACCTCGTCTGTATACAGAGGTGTTACATATTGATGCATTCTGTGTTGGTCCTCATCTGCAAGCTCATTCCTAAATGCTGAAGACTTTGATATTTTTTTGTTGCTCATCAATGTCTTAGTTGTTTATCCAAAGTTCTTTATAGTAGTCTCCATCTGGTGGCTCATATGATCGTCATCATCTATAGCCGTCTGCTCTCTAGCTTCTAACCTAGACTGCAACTATCTACTTGACTTCTAGGCTAAACACACTAACTATATTATGATTAATACATCTCAGATTTGTTACATCAATTTCTATATAATTGAAGGGATTGCACATTCCTATCATAACCTCTTTACAAGCTAGCTAACTTATCAAAGGCAAAGAACCTATATCCTTGCACAGATCATTTATTGAACTCTGTTGTACCTTTTGTTCTTCATTGCAGACTAGTGAACCCTGTTTTTTTTAATCTTTCTCCATTTAGCTCACTTGAGGAGCCTTTAATTTTGGATTGTTTTTGCACACTTATTCTCTTAATCTCTCATTCAAGTGCTACTTTCTTGAGCTCTTTGATTCCCTTTTATAGGCTCAAGAAATGAACCCGTGACTTATGTACTTGACCTGATGGTGATTTTTGGTCGCATGTGAACCTTCATTGATGTTAAAAGCTTACCTTATTCAGATCTACGTATTGTCACATTATGAATCTCAAACCTTCGATTTGATTGATCCTCAGACCTATGACCCAACCTTAACAGTCATCTCTACTGCACTCTAGTCTGCTACACCTCAATATTGTTAAGACCTTGTCTGCAACCTGATCCAATATAATCCATGCATTGCTGTGTTGATCCTCGTATATAATTCCAATCTTTGATCCAGAAGTATTTACAGGTCTTTTGTTTCTAACGCATGTTGATATGAATGTGTAATCCCTCCGCTTGAGTAGAAATTGATGAACAAAACTTAGGAGTGTTAGCCATGATGTTGTTAATATGCATAGGATAGAAATTACATAGATAGCTACAGTCTAGGTCAGATGCTGGAGAGTAGACGACGGCAGATGAAGAGCATTATGTGGGCCACCAGATATAAACTACTATAGAGGATTTCGTTTAAAAAACTAAGACATGCATGGGAAACAAAGGTCCTACAAATACGTCAGGATCTAGGATAGGACTTATAGGCAAGGATCAACCCAACAATGCATGAAGTCCATTAGATCTGGGTACAGACGAGAATACAGTGGGGACTAGGTGCAGACGAGGTCTCATAGTACTGTGCCAACTATGGTACAGCAGACTGAAGTGTAGCAAAAAATGGTTGTTGAGGTTTGGGTCAGATGTTTGAGGATCAGCCAAATCGAAGATTTGAGATTCAGAGTGTGATAGTACGAGATTATAAACTAGGTTAACTGTCAATATCAGTTAAGGCTCACATGTGATAAGCTGCTACATCAGGTTCTGTACATAAGTCACGGGTTCATTCCCTCAGCCTCTAAAAGACGATCGGTGAAGCTCATTGAAAAACGTTGTTGAATAAGTGAATAAAAAGAGCAAGCTTGCAAAAAAAAAATAAAAAAAATCAGAGATTCAAAGATTACTCAAGAGTGCTGAATCGAGAAGAAAATAAGAAGAGAGTTCACTAGTTTGCATTGAAGAATAGAAGCTACAGCAGAGTCTAGTGAAGGATCTGTGCAAAGATCTAGGTTCTTCACCTTATTGACAAGTTAGCTATATTGTAAAAAGGGATTATCTTGTAAGCCACAAACAAGAAGATAGTGAACTCATCTCTTGGATTGACTAAAGTGGTCACCAAGGGAAGACTGGACTAAGCTCTCGATTATAAATTGATAACGAGTGTCTAAACCAATATAAATCCTATGTTTTTTATTTGTTTTCATGTCTTGATATATTTAGAACTATTAGAAATAGATCACTATATCAATACAGAGACAAACTTATATAGTTTGAGTCTCTGCTGCAGACTACCTCAATAGTTTACATAGAAGAGTAATGTTCAAAGTATTTAAATCCGCTGCAATCCAAAGAAATATTTTGGATCTCCCTATTCACCCCCTCCTCTAGGTTGAACCTTTGGACCTAACACATATCTCAGATGCTTAGCCAAAACTCTTTGTAGTAGTCTGTATCTGGTGGCCCATATAATTCTCTCCATTTGAGGCCGTCTGCTCTCCTGCGTCTGACCTAAACTACAAATATCTACCTAATTTACAGCCTAAGCACACTAACAACATCATGGCTAATACTTTTAAGTTTTGTTCATCAATTTCTATACACAAAGGTAAGTTTTTCTCCTGTTCTTTTCTTTTAATCAAAATTTTGTTTCAAAACAATGTAATTAAGATGTAAGATAAGTAATTAGCTTGTTGTTTTACTTAGGAGTTTTGTTAGCATCAATTTAGGGTGAGATTGATAGAAATATGCAATCCCTCCAATTGTATAGAAATTAATGAACAAAACTTAGGAGTATATGCCATGATGTTGTTAGTGTGCTTAGGCTAGAAATCAAGTAGGCAGTTGCAGCCGAGGTTGGAGCAGGGACTGATGCAGACTAGGTCTCACAACATAGAATGTAGACTAATGTGTAACAGACTGAGTGTAGCAGAGTGCAGCATAGAATGTAGGCCATGGAACTAGGCCAAACAAATTGATGTAAAGAAAATAGGCAAGCTGCCTATTGGGCTAACAAGAAAAGCTACAGCAGTGCAGACCATAGGAAAACCTGCAGACCATCCATCAAAGACTGCAGAAGTGCAGACTAGACGGAAGGCCAAGCAGACCACTGCAGTAGTGCAGACTACTACAGTACAAACCAGATCAGCAAAGAAGGAAATCAGGAAGATGCCAGCTCAAATGAAACAACCAAGAGTAACAAGGAGAAAAATCCTTGTGTAAGCTTCCGACAAAGAAACTGTGTCGGATAAACCTGCTACAGAACAACTCACCATGGAGGAGGAGAAAACATAGTCTGCAGCAATAGTGCAGACTAGACAAGCTATTGAGCAGTCTATAATTATGCAGACTGAGTAAATTATTGAGCCATCTTCTTCAAAGATCCCACCTAAGGTACAAGAAATTGCTAGAAGAATCTGATCTTGGAAGCTCAAGTGAGCTTTCAAGAGATAAGGGAAGGACCTCGAGCTGAGTTCAGACAGAGGCTCATTGCACAAAGCTATACCCATGATGAAATAAGGGTAATAGAGGCAAATATGTCAGCCTTGCAGACGGAACCAGCTCTAGTTATCTCTGCTGCACCCTCACTCACAATCAGGCCTCTTGTAGCAGAGCCAACAACAACAACAACAACAATTGTTCTATTTTATCAATAGTGGAATGGATACTTCAACAATTGCAAAAGACCAACCAACAACTGCAATCGCAGCATGGACAACAACAACATCAAAAACTCAGGAAAGGCCTCCTCTTGAGAAGATTATTGAAACTGTCATACAGACGGTCAAAGCAGTAGAAGAAAGTCAACTGCAACAGAAAGCCATAGACACTCAACTACTTGCTGAAAGAAAACAAGCTGAGATAAAGAAGAAGGCCCTAAGCGAAGGAATGATTAAGGAGTTTGTGGCACAATGCAAACTGCCAATCAAGAGGCCAACTAGAGTTGGAAGAACAACATGGTCTTCAAGACCAAAGTTGATTCCTCAAGGACCAAAGACGCTATACAGAATAAATCCAGACCAATCACAAACTCTGATTGGGGGCATCACTGGAATGACTGAAGGAGAGATCTATCAAATGTCTCAACTTCACAAGAAGCAGAAGGCGAGTAGGTCAACAAGACCAAAGGAAGCCCACATACTCATCAATGGGACCCTGGAATTCAAAGATTCCACCCTGAAGACAACCACCCTAAGGCATGCAATCCTTAGACTTATTGAGTTTATAAACTCACCTGCAATCGAGGCAAAACTGCAAAAGATCTTAAACAAACATGTCCAAGCTGTAACTGAGGAGATATATGAGTATCTCTCCAGACCTGACCTCGGAGAACGTTAGCCATCCGGTGATGGTGGTGGTGGTGATAGTACTCCACAGCATCCTGATGATCAGCAGGATGATGATGAGATCATTGATGAAGTTGCAGAGAACTTGTAGACGATAGCAGCCGAGACCGCAGCAGCAAAGACTCCTATAGTAGAAGAACTTGTAGATGAGCCCGTTAAAGCAGAGATGTTTACAGCTAGACAAGAGGCCCCTACAATAGAGAATACAGTGGACCCAACAGCTGAGGATAGCACCAGTAACTACAGAAGAAAGTCAAGATGAGTCCTTAATAGATGAAACTGTAGCAGAAACACCAGTGATCATCACTCTTAAAGTAGAGAAGATGCATGACTCGGTAGCTAAAGAACCAGTAACTCAACAAGCCACGGAAAAAATCCCTGACATAGAGGAAAAGGAGGACTCACCTGCAGATGAAGATCCAACCATCGTTACATCCAAAGAAGACACTCCACCGACAATAGAGGCAACCAACACTACAGCTGAGACAAAGGATATAGACGACTCCAACCAAGTTGCAGCTGAGCCACAACAAGTAACTCCATCTCTAGACATTCAACATATTGTGTTTACTCCACCATCCTCATTTAGGTTAGCATAAACGGAAGCAAATATACTCTTTGTAGTACTGGAACCTATGTATAGTGAGACCTCAGCAACCAGAATGACACCAACCGCAATCCAAAATTTGAAGGAGTCTTTTGAAGAATATGAAATTCAGATCCTTTCTGTTCAACCACATCAACAAGGCGAAAGAATTTTTTCTTCCTCACCCTCAGAAAACACCACACAATACAAATTGCGCCAGCTCGATCAAGAAGTCCATGGAATGCACTCATGGATCAGGACATCTTTTCACGATCTACTTGAAACCCTGGAGCCAATTACAGCAAATTTAGTAGCAGAAAAGGAAATCAGAAAAAGCACCTTTGTCGACTTTGAAGACACACTAAGGAATTTGGCAGCAGGAGTCATTGACCAGATGAAGCAAACAAGATTAATAAATCTTGAACATCAAAGAATCAACACCTCCAACTTCAACAAATTCAAAGGCCAACACACTTCTGAACTCCGAAAGCTCTATGAAGCTCTACAGACTACCAAGAAATAGATTGATAAGAATATGCACATAAATGATACCAAATTTGGTCTTCTCGAAACCAAATTGCAAGTAGTTTAGAGAAACATCTTCTCTGAACTCAAAGTCATCTGCACTGCTCTTAAAGCACTAACCTCCACCCTGAATGCTAACAAAAAGGACGAGAAACCATCTGAAGTAGAGCAGCAGAGGACTAAGCCTGCAGGTGAGCAGTAGAGGACCCCTTCTAAGACTCAGGTCAGGGGGAGAAGTCTTCTACAACAAAGAGGAAAAGTTCCTTTGAACAAGGAAGGGAGCAGTTTGCTAAGAGGTCTAAGCATCATAATGAGAAATCCTATGAAGAACGTAGACGAAACTTCAGAGATTCAGAGGAAAGGCATCAAAAGCGCAACAAAGAAACTTAGGAAGAACGAATGCACAAGCGCATCAGAGGGAAGGAGCACCAAAGGTAAACTTTAGATTGCTCATTTTTAATTATGTTGTTATTAACAATGTAATTAAGTTGAACTTAGTTTCAACAAGATGCATCAACATAGTTAGAAATTGTAGAGTACTTGTTGTATTACATAGGAGTTTTTGTTAGCAACCATTTAGGGGGAGATTGATAGGAATATGCAATCCCTCCATTTTCATAGAAATTGATGTAACAAAACTGAGATGTATTAGTTATAATGTAGTTAGTGTGTTTAGGCTAGAACTCAAGTAGGTAGTTACAGTCTAGGTTAGATGCCAGTAAGGAGACGGTTGCAGATATATGGGTATCATGCAAGCCACAAGATGCAGACTACTACAGAGAACTTTGGATGAACAACTAATGCATTGATAAGCAACAAAAGAATATCAAAGGCTCCAGGATCAAAGGATTGAGCTTACAGACAAGGACCAACAGAGAATGCATCAATGGGCAGAAGATCTGGGTGCAGACCATAGTTACTGCAGAGACTTGGGTACAAACTAGGGTTGCAGTATGGGATACAGACAAGGATTGGGCAGAGACTAAGTGCAAATTGAAGGGTACAACAGACTGAGTACAAGAGAGGATGGTAGCTGGTAGTTGGGTCAAAGGTTTGGAGTCGGTCAAATGGAGATTTGAGTTGAACTAGCAACGACATAAATTCTAGAGATAGTGGACTGCCAGCATCAGGAACGAGATGGTGGGGGATATTAGTGGCAAAGTGTCATTCCAGGAACAGTGTGTTGTCTATAAAAGGTTCATTTCTTAAGCTTTATATAGGGAACCGTTGAGACTTACTATAGTAAGTGCTATTGAATAAGGATTGAAAGACAAAGAGTGTAAAGCAATCATAAATTCAGAGATTACTCAAGAAAGCTAAATTATGAAGATATAGTTGAGGGTGTCACTAGTCTACAGAAGAACAAATCTTGCAGCTGATTTCAGAGCTTGGATCTATGCAAAGCATTTAGGTTCTATTTTGTTCAAGTTAGACAACTGGTAGAAGGAAGTTTCTTGTAAGCTCAAATAAGAAGATAGTGATACTCACCTCTTGGCTTGACTACACTCGTCACCAAGGGAAGACTGGACTAAGCTCTCGATTATCATTTGATATCGAGTATCTGAACTAGTATAAATATTGTGTCTATTTATTGCCTTTACTGCATTGATATTTAGAATTATTGCTAACAAATCATCACAGCCAAACAGAGATAAACTCAAAAGAGTTAGAACTCTCTGTTGTAGATTCCCAACTATCATCTGCAGACTACCTGAGTAGTGTGTATATTACAGTGGTATGCAAAGAACTAGTATTCCATGTCAAAAGTTTGAATAAATTTTTGAAACAACCTATTCACCCCCCATCCCTAGGTTGAAACTTGAACCTTATACCTCAACTACTTCTGTTTCTTCCTATATTGCTAGTTCTTCTAAAGAAGTAGGCTCTTCTACTGGGGACTCGATTATAGGTGACTCTCCTGCTGGCTTTTTTGCAAAAGATGGTTTAGTTGATGATTTCTTTTGGATCCATTCTTTAGCTACTTCATCAATGATGTCATCATCATCATCATGGCCTTCTAGGTGTAGAAAATCATCATCACCATCATCGTCTCCTGAAGGTTGTAATCTGTCGCCTGTTGGCCTTGAGAGATAATCATAGATCTCCAATGTTGCTGCCTTGATATGCTTATCTACCAGCCTTTTCAATTCAGCCTCCACTTCTAGAGTGTGCACAAATTTAATATGTTTCAGTTGTGCCTATTTATACCTTCTTGTCTTGAGAGTTGAGTCTTTGATTTCTATAACTCCACTGAATAGTATATAAGATTCAGTGGGTCTCTTCTTCTTATTGGCTTCCATTTAGTGAATTTTGACTAGTTGGTGGATTTTTGTCTCTGTTATGCCATCAACTATTCTAGCTTCTGTCCTTGAGGCATCTACATTTATCCTATATCTTGTGGTTGGTCCTGATAGAATAAGCTTTGGCTTTACAGCTTTGGATGTCCTCTTGATCGGGAGCTTGTGCTACTTGATGAACTTCTGGATCTTTTCTTCCTTCTGAGGCTTGCCCAATATTTCATCGGTTTGGCTCTGTGTTCTTGAACCTTTTCTTGTATGGCTTGGACTATCTACAGTGCTTTTATAATTTCTTGTATGATAAGCTTCCTTCTTGTTTCCTTCATCTGCTTTGATCTGATTGCTTGTGCCATCCTGATCACCTTTTCCTTGGCCTTTTCAGTCCTCCATTTGTGAGGCTGGTCTGTAACCTTTGCTGTAATCTGTAATACTACTTGCTTTTTTGAGAAACCTATTGGCTACTTGCCTATCTTTCTCACATCGATCTGCTTGCCACAGCCTATGGCCTTCCTCCTTTGTCAGATAGCTTGAGTTTTTCCTTCAAGATAATGCTTTAGACAGATATTTCTTCATGGTTCGTATCTATAAGGTCCAAAATATAACCTAGAGGGGGTGAATAGGTTAATTCAAATTTTCAACAAATTTATGCAATGGATTATATGTTTTTTTAGACAACTAATCTATACAGACCACTTGGGTGGTATGCAGCTGACACTTGATGATTTGCTACAAAGAATTCAAATTCTTTGAATTTGTCTCTGTTTGGCTATGAAAGTTAATTTCTAACAGTTTTAAATTTGAGTCTTTACTGTAAACTACCTCAGTAGTCTACATAAAGCAGTAGTGTTCAAAGTTTTTAAATCCGCTGAAAGCCAAAACAAAAGTTTGAATCAACCTAGTCACCTCCCTCTAGGTTGAATCTTGGAACTTAATAATTGGTATCAGAGGCTATATTCAAAAACACCCCCCCCCCCC